>CM068830.1:41846836-42094336 GCA_028554795.2 Sinohyriopsis cumingii | reverse complement strand
GATGATTATTTTGAGCATCGATCAAAAGAACTAATTAGGAAACCGGTGGTCATGGGTTCCAGTCTCTACGGCGGTGATGTGTTTTTACTTTCTCTTTCCTCCAGGCTTAACTAATAAATCGAGTTCCAGTCTACATGATGGTGATTGTGTGTGCGTTTCGTGAGTTTTTATTTTTGTTCAAGCCTTATTGATAAATTGAGTTCCAAGTTTTAGAAGAAGATACGATGAAGAACCATCGATAGATATTAGCGGCCACAGTTAATAAGGTTATTGTTCTGTGGAGCTTTTGGAATTGCTGTGTGCATGAGGAAACTAATGCAAAGGTCATAAATAGTAAATACTTTTATTACATCATTCCTTACTCAGTTACTGCACACATTTCTATGAAGAGTGAAATTCTTGGTGTGCGTGTCAGAGGCAAATATATATACAGTCAGGATATGGCAAAGCAAGATTGTTCTTCGTTTTAAGGAATATCACAGGTAGGTAATGTAATTATATATGTATATGTGTGTGTGTGTGTGTGTGTATACATATATATATATATATATATATATATATATATATATATATATATATATATATATATATATATATATATATAAAATGTGTGTGTGTGTGTGTGTGTACATATGTATGAGAGAGAGATCGAGAGATCAAAGGTTTACTCCATTTTGTACGACTAGACAGCTAACTACATGTTGTCCAAAGAATCATAACCCTGCTTTTGCAACTGGCATCAAGTCTTGCTCAGATTACATACTTAGGTTGGTGCCCCGGGTGGCCGAGTGGTCTAAAGCGCTCACCGTTACAGATCACTGCCATCTCACCTCTGTCTGATTGAGTTCGAGTCTCAGGCTCGGCTAACGTGGGTACGTGAGAAAGCCTGCCAGTAGCTTCTCGTAGGTCGGTGGTTCTTCCCGGGGTTTTCCATGGTTCTTATATTATACTGGCCGTCATGTATAGCCTATCCGGTGCTGAAAAATGGCGTTAAACCATACAACAACAACAACAACAACAAGAACATACTTAGGTTTACGATTAATGTCAAATGCGGAAATTAACAGAACTGTGAAAATACTGACAGACATATGTATATATATAATATTCTTATTATATTAAATTAAAGATGTGGTAACGATATAAATCTTGGTTCTATGACTTTCCGAAATGTGTCCGTTTATTTAACATTTTTTGTTTCAAGTTACGCCATGAAATATGATGATTTATTCTGTGTGTGTGTGTGTGTGTGTGTGTGTGATTGGGATTTTTAACGCAGCTTTAACAATTTTTCAGTCACATTACTACGATGTCTGCAGTGTGGCAGTTGTGATGTCTAGCAATGATGGGGCATCATGCCGCAAACATGAAGCATGATGTCCCACACAGTCGCATTATCCTGACGCCAGGTCGACCAGTCCTAACACTAACTTCTTAATGCTGAGCGCCAAGCGAAGCAGCTGCCAGTACTGTTTTAATAAGTCTTTAGTGGCCGGGATTCGAATCAGCGACCTCCCGCATCCGAGATGGACGCTCTAACCACTAGGCCACCGGAGCTGTCCGGCAAGGTGATAGAGAGGCCGATTTCATTAAAACAATATTGATACCGGTGTGTGTGTGTGTGTGTGTGTGTGTGTGTAGTTTGGATTTTTAACGTAGCTTTATAAAACAAATTCAGTCATATCGTTACGATGTCTGCAGTGTGGCAGTTTATAGTGATGTCTAGCATTGGGGCACCATGCCGTAGACATGTAGCGTGATGTCCCCCCAGTCACATTATCCTGACACCAGGCCGGCCAGTCCTAGCACTAACGTTTTGATGCTGAGCGCCAAGCGAGGCAGCTTTAAGTACCATTTTTGTAAGTCTTTGGTATGACTCGGCAGGGGATCGAACCCACGACTTCCCGCATCCGAGGCGGACGCTCTAACCACTAGGCCACCGGAGCGGTGTATTGATACCAGTGAAATAGCAGATATAGTAAACAAGACTCGGAAACACATTCTAGTATAACATATAATTTTATTGTTACGACTCTCTTCAATTAAGTAAGAGAATTAAACGAAACCAACACATTTTGTAAACTTCCACAAATACAACTTTTCCGTTGAATACAAAGTGAAAATTACAACAAAAACACACGTTATTATGAGTTAAATCCCAAATAATCATAAATGTTATAGCAAAATATATAATCCATCAATATAGAATCTTCCAAATGAATTCCAATATTGAATGTGCTGTTGCATCAGTAGTCTTGAATGTCCTGATGTAATAATAGTCCTAATGCATCACAGTGATATAATCCAGAATGTGTTTTAATGATTCACAATAATCCAAAATTAGTATTTTAGTCCAAAAAGGCAATGAGCACGTTGTATTTCCAATGAATATTGAAATAGAGGATTCATCGAAAATTATGAGTACAACAGTAAACGATTCCACAGACTGAACTTAAAACAGGAATGAAGATTTTGTTTACAAAGCCTATATATCCTAATTTTACCTAACCTAAGGCACAACATAACGTCCAGAATGTGGATCATTTCCATCAAATTCGTAAAATAGTTTAGGCCTTGAACTTAAATTTTAATATTCATTTTGTTTACTATTTGTACGTTTTAATCATGACAAAAATCAGGAAAGCAAAGTCTGACTATGGTCACGTAGATCAAAACTCTTATCTCGATCACGGACAAAAGTCAGGCAAAGAATATAAATTAAATTTACACAATAAAGTGTTAATCACTCTCGTGATTATTTAATGACAGTGCTTCAGAATGTTTTGTAACATAATTACATTCGGTTTGTATATATAACAATGACCAAACACCAACAAATAGGACAAATCCTATCCATCTAGACCTGAGTTTGTACGGATTAAGCCGTCCCTTATAAGGCCGAAAAAATGTTTCCGGTCGACTGACAGTGCCCTAAAATAGTATTTTAAAAAAAGAACAGAAAAAAGAAGAATTATATATATATATATATATATATATATATATATATATATATATATATATATATATATATATATATATATATATATATATATATATATATATATATATATATATATATATATATATAGATAGATAGATAGATAGATAGATAGATAGATAGATAGATACACAAAGCTATCTACCTACCCTAATTTTAAAATCGGTGCAATAGGTACCACAGAGCGTTTGCCTTAATCTTGCCGAGTTAGGCCAAAGACATAATTTTTGCATATAGCACGCTTGATCCTTCACTGCTATTATGGTTCTGCCTACTAGAGCTAGGCTTACGCGTACCGTTTATATGCTTACCACGATACATTATCTACCGCTACGTATTACTTTTTACCGCAATTATCTTAGGGAACAACAAATGTATTTTCTGGAGAAGGGGGTGGGGTGGAAGGTTTTAAAAATGTCCAGCTCTCACATAGATGAAAAAATATTTTGCTCTGATGTATTGCCAGATAACCCCATTTCATTATTTGAATAAATAATATTTATTGTGAGATAAGAAAAGTACAAACTATCTTGCTAAAAGAAAATCGGAGCCCCCCCCCCATTTTAAAAAAAAATGGTCAGTACCTTATAGTAGACGAATTTGTCGTGTGTATGTTATTTGATGTATTTATTCGTTGACCTCTAAAAAGTAACTAAAGTGGGGTGATTAGATTCACACACTATAGCTGACACCATCTAAAACATATTGACACCATCTAAAACATATTGACAAGAGCTTGTTGAAACAGACAGGAAGTATAGACAATGAAGCCTTGAATTTGCTGGGTACGCTATTATTGTAATATAAATGGAAACTTTGAGTGGATGTCAACACCCGGTTAAAAAGGCATTTATCAGGGAGGCTAGTAACACGCTGATTTAGCAAACGAGAAAATATTAAGTGGATTGGAGAAGTTAAGTAAACGTCAAATAGAAAAGAAATGTTCTCACGAAAACATTAGGATGATTCTTTGTTTTACAAGAAGAATATTTGTATTTAACATATTAACATACACTTAAAAATAACATGAAAAAAAATGGGATATTTTCTCCTTTTCATAATTAGAATACCTTTTATATACAAAAATTGGAGTTGGCGGCAATATCTTTCACAGCGCCTCTTTTGACGTATCTAACGCTTGCCGTGCGTGTGATTCAAGGTTTATAAATATGACCATATGTGTAATAGTCGAAAATAACTTGTGACAAATACAACTATTCGGTAATAAAAACATTAATAAATTTTAAAATTATTTTGTTAAGGAAAAATAAAACATACTTAAAATATAGGTAAAATCATTACAGTCTAACTCGGGAATTTACGTACATTCCATGCTGACGGAAACTACTGAAATACCGGTGCAGTGAAAAAGTACCGTGGTACGTACCGCCGGAAAAAATACCGCGGTAAACCAGTATACCGGTAATACCACGCACCTCTACTCTACTGTGACGTTATACGGCGATTCTCCGATGATACATATAGCTACTGTCAGCAAGACACAAATTTTAAGAGCCTCGGGTGGCCGAGTGGTCCAAAGCGCACGCTTTTACAGATCACTCGAATCTGACCCTTTTTAGAGTGGGTTTTGAGTCTCGGCTTGACCAGTGCGTATATGTGAGAACGTTTGCCAGGAACTTAAAGTGGATCGGCGGTTATTCTCGGAGACTTGTTGGACTCTTCTTCACGAAATATACGGCCTCCGTGTACAACGAGCATATCATGTACCGAACGGTTGCGTTAAACCCCACAAAAGAACATAGATGAGTTAGGAGGAATCACATAGCCGAGATAACGACGTTGATTATGTTTGTATATTAGGATTCTTCGTCGACTTTATATTCAAGCCAAACCTAGAAACAGTGCAGTTCAGCTCTGAAGACGTAACTGCTACATGGATCATAATCTATAGAAAGCGGCTTGAGTTACGGTACCATAGCTTGGTCCAAGTATTTAAAGCACTATAACTCATTTGTTATTTCGTAGGGTACAGAAAACAAAGGTACACACGCGGACAGTTGTTGTTGTTGTTGTTGTAGTGTTTAACGCCATTTTTCAGCACACGATAGGTTATACATGGCGGCCAGTATTAATGGTGGAGGAAGAACCCGGGAAATCCCCAGAAAGAACCACCGACCCTCGAGAAGCTACTGGCAAGCTTTCTCACATACCCACTACACGCGGACAGTGAACTTTGGGCAGTACAAATCTCGACATTACGGATTTATGTGGGGCACTGCCATATCTGTATTAAGTAACATTCGGTCATTTCGGTCGGTAATATAGAAAGTACATCATTACATCTTAACTGCAAAAGCCAGATATTTTGCCCGAGTATTTCACATCAACGGAGCATCGCTACGAAACAGTATTTAGTGAACTGGGAAGCCTAAAATTTCAGTGTTGTAATCTGTGCACTTTCTTGTATATCTAACTCGTTTTGCTTCTTTATCATTTTATCCCGAGGCAGTAAGTTATCCGACGAGTGGTCATCATTTATTAATATTTCTGGAGTGGTTCACAAATTTGATCTACCTAATTTCATCAGTTCTTTTAAGCAAAATTAAAAGTTTGATTTAATGAGTCGCCCCATTTCAATCGTGCCAGCTAGAAAAGGTTATAATTTTCGTTCATGTATTTTTTCGTTCAGTAATTCATTTCAGCTTTTGTGAAAATATTGCAAAAGTAGGCAACCCTGTGCACATATAATACACATACAACTGAAGACATTGAATAAGTTAAACAAACAATTACCTGAATTAATCGTTTAGTATATACCGGATGTAAAAATTATATTAACCTTCTCACCTGTCCAAATTTTGTTTCGTTTACATGAACGTATGTTTACTGTCTAGTAAAATGTATTCTGTTGTACAAGGAAATAAATGAAGTTTCACTTTCACCGTGACTGATTTTCATAATGTTTTTGGGATTTCAATATTAAACAGTGCCGTTTACTAAAGCAAGGGATTTCTTTTTATTGGAATGAATTTAAATCAGAAAAGAGAAAAGAGAACTGCAGATGATGAAAACATGTGTTACCTCAATATTTGTACGATCCTTTTATTAGTAAACGTAAAGGTATGTATTATCATAAACATCTATAAACAAAACTGTATTTCTTCCCATAAAGTAGTTCTATGACAAAATGACAAAACTAAGCCAGTATTTTGAAGCGTTTTTCAAAGATACCTTATTTTACCAAGCGGATTTTCAAAATATTTCAGGAGAAGGTGGACAAAATGCATAAATACCAACAAGTATTTTTTTATAGTCTGTACTTATATACCAAAAATGGTAAAATATGAAATAATTAAATGTTTCATCTGGGTGGTATTCACTTGACTCGGGCATTAGTTACAGATAATTTCTTAGCTTTAATAATTTCTCTGTTAAGTTAAAATTTATTAACTTCCTTTAAATAAGTCTCCAAGTTTCATTTAAATTAAATGAATAGTTGGTTAACCGCAACATTTCATGCACTATGGCATTTTTTCCCGAAATACTGACAATGGAATTAAGTGTGCCGTAATTGGAGTGTCATTTATATTTACACACAAGTCGCTTGAACTGTGTATTGAATAAATACACATTCAAAATGGAAACGAAACAGTGTTTCTATTAATAAAGACATTTTAAAGTACCTGCAGCGTGGTTTATCTTCATCGTGACTTTCTCTGGTCATGTGCATGCATAATCAGAAACCGGTATCAGTACCGCAATGGCGGCATGTAGTGACCATGGGGAGGTAAGTATGGAATAACTTTGCTTTTGCGGTCGTTACTGCAAAATGGCTATCGTCCACATACGAAGTGAATTATTTTTCTTCTTACCCATATTTTGCGTTTTACAAACCAACTGAAATAAAGTTTCACTTGTCAGTACAACCTACCCACCCCACAGGCAGATGTGCATTTTAAATATCGGTTTGTGCAATCACAATTTTACCCCAGAAAATATTTGCACCCCAATAAAAAAAAACAGTCGAACGTCATACCTTGGTTCCGGTGCTGTAATTTCAATAAAAGTAACGTTGGTGCATAAGTGTTGACTTGTTTTTATAACATAAAGGACTGCATTGGTTGTCCACAGATGATTTAATTTCATCCACCAGAGTGACTTCAATGCACGGTGCATATGATACATGTGTGACATAACAAAAAGCGTTTGACAAACGTAAAAACAATAAAATGGGAGAAAGCAAAACTATTCCGTGCATGTTGTCGGCAAATGACATATTAAGCAGTAGTCAATGTACACACTATTCGACGGGTTAGAAATTGATATAGCTGTTAAGAAATATTTTTCTTTCTTATCATAGTGTCCCGAGGCACTCAAAATGTGACGAGACTGGTAATCGTGCTTAACTGGGCTAAGTTATATTTATATGTGTCATGTTTTTTTTGTGTGTCCAAAGTGGGCAATTAGCTTAGTGGTCCTTACCAACAGTATTTTGATACAACGAATGCCCATTGCATTTATTGGGGCTATTTGGTGTGTGATAACTACGCTTGGTTGAAGCCCTATGAAATTGAACAAACACCCACCTACGATTTCGCTTGATCACTAATGGAAAGCTTAAAGCTGTTTGTTTACAACTTTACCAAAGAATTTTTATTAGCAGGAGCAAGGAAATTATAGATCGATATGGAACTGTAAAGCTATCGGCGCCATTATGCATAGAACATACTTTGTGCCAGAAAAGCATCAATACTGTTATCGGACATGGATAAGTCGATTGTTATACCGATTTGTACGGTAAGTTCGGTACAGAATTCATTTTGTCAACCGTAGTATACATGTAAAGAGTATGGATCAACATATACATGTATACATACAAAATATAGATAGATTCAGTAGCCCAATTATACCACACTAAATGTTAGCTCTAAAGCGACTCTTTACATCTTTTGCATTCATGACTGTTATTTTTTTTGCGTTCTAACCAGTAAGTCTATAAAAAAAATATTGTCTGGGAAGTCTTATATTGCTATGGTACAACGATTAGATGTTGCTGAAACAAACCATTACTTTTATATGTTGTTCTTGGTACACGATTAGATGTTTACTGATCCAGGGCAATACTTTTCTATATGATGATTTTGGTACACAATTTAGACGGTTTACAGACGCAAGCTAATACTGTTTATATGATGTTATTGGTACACAATTAGATGTTTACGTATACAGAGAAGGGGCCCCGAGTGACCGAGTAGTTTAAAGCGCTTTCCGTTACGGATCACTGCCATCTCACCTCTTTCTGCGTGGATTCGAGTCTTGGATTCGGCCTATGTGGGTATGTGAGAAAGCTTGCCAGTGGGTCGGTGGTTCTTTCCGGGTTCGTCCTCCACCATTAATACTGGCCGCCATGTATAGCCTATCGTGTGCTGAAAAATGGCGTTAAACACTACAACAACGTATACAGAGGAAAAAATGTATATATTATGCTGTCAGGCTTACGTGCTCGACGCGAGCTTGATGTTGAAGAAAAAAGAAACAATACTCTGAATGAAACAAATCATACAGAGTGACACAAATACCTTAGATTACCCACAATACTCGTTCTGACATAGGACTCGATCATACTATATAAGATAGAAGGTACGTAACTTCCAAATACTTGGTTCCACCCATGACCCTCGATTTCCTTCTGCTATTTCCGTCTTTAAAGGCACACGACAATACTCTATGGCTTGTTTTACTACCGAGATTTTATTATATTCATCAAGCCATCATTGACTTTTCTGCGTTGTACCAAGCTGAAGTTACGGACTCCGAAACGTGCGATTTGCGCGAATTTTGCCTCTTGGGACAAGTGCGAGCTCATGTAACAACCGCTGAAAAGAGCTACATGTACCATGTTTGCGGCTTTATGATACATCCCTTCTTTAATTACAGACAGTGGTAGATGCAAAAGTAAGTTTTTACTTACCATTAACTCTGTTCAACTTTAAGACTCCTGTTCCATGGAAGAATTAGACATTGTCTTTTTCACTACACACTTGGTAAAAAAGCGACTCTATTTTCAAAACATGTCAACCATGCGGCACACACGTCAACGGTGAAATATGATTGGTTCAGAAGGTTATACTTAAATAACGTCCATGCATCAGAGAACCATTTCGTGATGTAGAATATTTGTTCCCTGGCACAAATAGGTAATAACATGATCGCATCATGTTAGGAATCATTTGAATGTATTAAATTAATGAGAGTATACATTAAAGTATAATGAGTAATGTTTTTTTTTTGACGAGATAGAAACGTGTGCCATTTATTTTTTTAAAGAACACTGCGGACGCTCTCACTGTGAAGGTAATACTAGAGAATGTCGTCGAGTTTACATTATTGCCGCTATTTAAACTCCATGAAATTTCTCTTCGGACAAATGTTTTTAGCGTGAAAACCTATAGTAAATTTGACTTCGATTTAAAGGTGCAAGAACTTATATATAATACAAACAACACCAACACGTAGAATGTGTGACCGGTTTCGCTTTATTGCTTCATCAGACTGAATTCAATATCATTGTTTACGTCATTAAATATATTCTGTTTCAGTGTGATCATTGATATAAACAAAATGACATAAACATGATGACGTCATAGCTTACCCTTGAAACTACTTGTCTAATTCTTTAACGATTATAGCACAGATTAATTATATTTTAATACATAAAAATACATAAAACTAGATCTTAAAGATACATATACCTCTATTGATAACTATCTCAAAAATGTATGAATAAATAGAGATAAACAGTTTTATTAATATTTTTATTATGTATAATGCACACACACTATGTGTGTGTGTATATGTATATATATATATATATATATATATATATATATATATATATATATATATATATATATATATATATATATATATATATATATATATATAACAAATGTTCAGTATTTCATCAGAACTCAATTTATGCAATTATTTTATACTTCCACTAGTTAAGTTAGTCTGTAAATCAGAATAGTATAAATATAAATATATTATTTAAATAATTGCATAAACTAATATGATAGAAATAAGTTTACAAATTCTTCAAAAATGAAATGGCATTTTAAAATTCTTAATATATTATGATTATTTATAAAATATAATTTTTATTATTATATAAATTGAGTTCTGATGAAATATTGAACATTCGTCAATAATACATGAAGAGATATGTATGTATATATATATATATATATATATATATATATATATATATATATATATATATATATATATATATATATATATATATATATATATATATAGAGAGAGAGAGAGAGAGAGAGAGAGAGAGACTACTCTAAAATATAAATTACCTTTGCGAAATCTAAGTACTGTGGTAACAAAAGATGCAATACGTGGCAACACATGAAGGAAACAAGCTCATTTTCCGGTACAGCTGCATAAGAACAGTATAGTATTCACAACCATACCATACCATGTACCACAGAAACTGTGATATACCTTATTACATGCAAAGGATGCAGCACCCATCATGTTGGGGGGAAAAAAATGAAATTAAAGGTAGGTAGGTAGGTAGGTATACGGTGACATCTACGTTATACATGCGTTGGTCCAGACGTATTATACCTGACAAATCGGTGACTTATGTAGACTAGAGAGAGAACAACTCGGCCAGGGGTTCGAACCCACGATCTCCCGCATCCGTGGTGGACGCTCGAACCACTATGCCTACGGAGCGGTCCCTATGCTGAATGAAAGCCGTCCCTTTGCTGAATGAGAGCCTGGTAAAAGTCTGTACGACTGATGTTACTGTTATGATCTATCTTATCACAGTGTTGGAGAGTTAGAAAACTTAGCGTCAAAGAGAAGAAAACATTCTTGCTGTACATATTATTTGTAGTTGTCGAAAATGCAAATATAAATATTATGGATGTCTATAAGCAAAAGAGTGATATAGCAGTATAACATATCATTGGGACCGCTTCAGTGGCCTAGTGGTTGGAGCGTCCGCCTAGGATGCGGGAAGTCGTGGGTTCAAACCCTGGCTGAGTCATACCAAAGACTTATAAAAAGGGTACACACAGCTGCCTCGCTAAGCTCTCGGCATTAAGAGGTTAATGTTAGGACTGGTCGGCCTGGTGTCAGGATAATGTGACTGGGTGGGACATTATGCTACATGTCTGTGGCATGACGCCCTATTGCTAAACGTCACTATAAACTGCCACACTGCAGACGTCATAGCGATATGACAGCAAATTTTTTTAAAGCCGAGTTACAAATCCAAAACACACTCACTATACACACACACACACACACACACACACACACACACACACACACCGTGTCATTGGAATGTCGCATTAGATACCAGTTCATTTGATTATTTGGCAGTCCTGTTCGTGGATCAGTCATCCTAGTGCTAGTGACATGTCTCTTCCTTATCAAGCAAGCCAAGTCACGCACACTTTGCTAGCTGTACCTTCAGAGGTGAAATTGGTTTTAGTGAGTGTTTATGAGGCTCCGTAGCGGACAAAAAATGGTCCAACGAGGAAGTTGCTGTTGGAATTTCAATGTCGTAGGTCGAGAAATCCAATAACACGTGTTGGATCAAATTTCCATTTTCTAGATCGAGAGTTTAGATTTTTATGTTGAATTTTACAGTGGTGGTTTAAAGTTATACTTCCTATACAGTGTATATTTTGAATTACACAGCGGTGGTTGAAAATTTAATATCGTATGCCGATCATCCCTAATTCACACGTTATATGTAATTGTTTGTGATGAAAGTTCCATTTCATATGGCGATTATTTAGATTTCCTCTGTTGAATTTCAGAGCAACGAGAAGCAGCGTCCTTATTTAAAAATAACGCGAACCGTTCACGAGAACGACCTCTAGCGAACACATTCATAGTAATTCTCGACCTGTGGATGGTAACTTTCAGACTGTAAATTCATGAAATGTAATGACGCCTCATAATTGAGTACACGAATGATGTATCTTAATACTCTATATTATTTTGAATTGTTAAAGTGGACATTGTGTAATGTTACTTTCAACACCAACACATCATTTCACCATATAAAAATAACAATTCTGACAAGCACAATGAAATGTCCAACCACCGCTGTGTAATTCAACAGATACAATCTAAAAACTCAACATACGAAATGGAACTTTCAGCACAATCAATGTGATTAAACATTAAATTGAAACTCTCGACATATGACATTACAATTTCAACAACCGCCGTGTAATTCAGAAGACAGAATCTAAAAACTCGAAATTGGACATCGAATTTTCAACCAGCGCTCTGTAATTAAACAGATGAAATCTAAATATTCAACATATGAAATGGAACTTTCAACACAAACTATTTGAACCAATACGTAAATTAGGAATTTTCTACGTATGACATTGAAATTACAACCACCGCCGTGTAATTCAACTGACACAATCTAAAACCTCGACATACAAAATATTACTTTCAACCATTACTGTTTAATTCAACAGATACAACCTAAAATCTCGACCTAGAAAATGGAACTTTAAGGACAAGCATTTTTGATTCAACACGTGAAATTGGAATTCGGGACATATGACATTAAAATTTCAACGGCAACGTTCTGATTGGACCAGCTTTTGTCCGCTACGGCGCCTCATAAGTGTTATTTATTACAAATAGTATGTCGACCAATCAAGCCTTAGCTTGGGCTTCACAATCTATTGTATAGACATTTATTCAGGTTCACGCTAGACCTTTGTCTTAGTCATGCGAGAGTCCACTAAAACGAGACTAACAGTGAAACATCTTTAATTGCCTCACCTTGCTTGTCTGCAGTTCATAGTGTTTATCAGTACATGTGCAGGAGAACTAAATGTGTGTGTGTGTGTGTGTGTGTGTGTGTGTGTGTGCAATTTGAGTATTTTAACGTATATTTAACAATTGTCCAGTCATAACGCTACAATGTCTGCAGTGTAGTTTTTCATAGTGATTTCTAGCACTGGGACATCATGCCACAGACATATAGCATCATGTCCCACCCAGTTACATTATCCTCACATCAGGCCGACCATTCTTAACACTAAACTCTTAATGCTGAGCGCCAAGCGAGGCAGCTGCTAATACCATCTTTATAAGTCTTTGGTATGACTTGGCCGGGGTTCGAACCCATGACCTCTTGCATCAGAGGCGGACGCTCTAACAACTTGGCCACCGGAGCGGTCGGAGAACTAAATGAAATGGGATGTGTCACCTTGAATTACCGTGATATTTGTCTTTATATGCATGTGCGTGTATGTTCCTCATCCAGTTGTATTTTTTTTACTTCATGAAGATGCATACCGAGAGAGAGAGAGAGAGAGAGAGAGAGAGAGAGAGAGAGAGAGAGAGAGAGAGAGAGAGAGAGAGAGAGAGTGTGTGTGTGTGTGTGTGTGTGTGTGTGTGTTAGGTTGGTGGGGTTGTGTTGGGATGGTGATGTTTTATATAGACTCTTATATCAATGACATGATCAGACTGTTTACACATGTGCAATACGAGATCTAATTGAAAATCCGACGTAGGATATCGACAGAAAATTGTACCGAAAAAAACGTTCCAAGGTGTGTACACGTGTGTACACTTGCCTTCATGATAGGTGGTTGGTAGATGAGTTGCTAGATGGGTCAGTGGGTTGGTACATGATGTGTAGATAAGTATGTCGATATATTAGTGAATGGGTAAATGGTGGATGGATGGGTTGGTAGATGGGTGAGTGGGTGGGGAAAAGGTATGTAGATGAGTCGGTAGACTAGTGAGTAGTCTGGTAAATGGTCGGTAGCTGGGTTAGTAGATGGATCATTGGGTTGGTACATGGTGAAAGGATGAGTAGGTCGATCATTGGGTTGGTAAATGGTGGAAGGATGAGTAGGTAAATCAGTGGGCTGGCAAATTGCTGGATGGATGAGCAGATAGGTAGATCAGTGGGCCTGTAAATTGTTGAAGTTTGAGTAGATAGGTAGATCAGTGGGCTGGTAAATGGTGGATGGATGAGTAGATAGGTAGATCAGTGGGCCTGTAAATTGTTGAAGTTTGAGTAGATAGGTAGATCAGTGGGCTGGTAAATGGTGGATGGATGAGTAGATAGGTAG
Source organism: Sinohyriopsis cumingii (assembly GCA_028554795.2). NCBI lineage: Eukaryota > Metazoa > Mollusca > Bivalvia > Unionida > Unionidae > Sinohyriopsis > Sinohyriopsis cumingii. The sequence continues at coordinate 42,080,230 of CM068830.1, read as the reverse complement.
ATCATCTGGGCTGGTAAGTGTTGGATGGATGAGTAGATAGGTAGATCATATGGGCTGGTAAGTGTTGGATGGATGAGTAGATAGGTAGATCATATGGGTTGGTAAATGGTGGATGGATGAGTAGATAGGTAGATCATATGGGCTGGTAAATGGTGGATGGATGAGTAGATAGGTAGATCATATGGGCTGGTAAATGGTGGATGGATGAGTAGATAAATCAGTGGGCTGGTAAATGGTGGATGGATGAATTGTCAGATGGGTCTGCTGTCCAGTAAGTTGTAGGTAGGTAGATGAGTTGGGAGATGGGTCAGTGGTCAGATAAGCAAGAATAAAATGAACGGTATGATTGTAATAATTGTATGTGTGTTCTGATATATACATACTTTAATATTTAAGTTTCTGCTGCTAGTTTAATCTTCACTGTTTAGTTATTTTGTTTTATTTTTCGTCTCCTCATTATCCACATAATTTGGACACCAAAATAGATTTTTTTTGTGTTATCTAGTAGTTGTATATTATTATTTGTCAGCATCAAGATCTTGTTCATTTGTCAAAATGATTTTCAAACATATATATTGGTAGCCGTCAATGAACCAATTGTTCTTGTGTCTTTTGTTGTTTTCGCACGTTCTCGATAATGATAGGATTATATGTTTAGAAATATATGAATTTATTGTGTCCGATAAGTTCAAGTATGGGACCTGGATTTGGTTGGTGATTTGAGATGCCCCTCGTCTCGTCTTTCCAAGTGTTGTCTCATTTTCCATCGTAGGTAATTCAGTTTTGGCACAACAAACCATCTGGAAGCTTATTATACATTTAATATATTGTCTACACAGTATGTGTTCAAATTTTATGATACAAACGTTCATAGGTCGGTCATCTTTTTGTATGGTAGCCATGTTTAAATCTGGTTACAGTTTAAAGTGTGTTCCAATTCCTCTACAGAAGCGAATAGATTCATTTGTCCATTTTTTATGCGTGTGTCTGTTTTTGCGTGTTTGCTCTTTTCATAAATAACTGCAGACAATGGATCCTCTACAGCCTTAAACAGTCGCAAATGATGACTCAGTTTCATGCACTGCTACTTTAAAAAATCTTAAATGACTTTTAGCGCTGTTCAGTGCTACCTTAAAAAGTCGTAAATGATGATCCAGTTTTGTTCACTGCTACCTTTAAAAAAACTTAAATGATGAATTTAGTGCTGTTCAGTGCTGCCTTAAAAAATCTTAAATGATGACTTTGTGCTGTCCAGTGCTACCTTAAAAAGTCGTAAATGATGACTTTCATTGCTGTTCATTGCTACCTTAAAAAATCTTAAATACTTTCGTGTTGTTCAGTGCTACCTTAAAGAATCTTAAATGATGACTGTAGTGCTCTTCATTGCTACCATACAAAGTTGTAAATCATGACTTTCAGTGCTCTTTATTGCTACCTGAAAAATATGTAAATGGTGATTTTCAGTGCTGTTCATTGCTACCTTTAAAGAAAGCTTAAATCAAGACTTTAATATTGTTCAGTGCTTCCTTAAAAAATCTTAACTGATGACTTTCAGTGCTCTTCATTGATACCTTACCGTCACTTTGTTGACAAATGTACATTTTAACTGCTCTGCCATTTCATTATATATATATATATATATATATATATATATATATATATATATATATATATATATATATATATATATATATATATATATATATATTATTTTTTTTAAATTCGTGGATGCCATGCTCAGCTTGCTGTTCGCATATTGGGGACAATTCATTAAATACATTTTCTTTTTTAAAAAAAATATGACGTGTTTTCTTTTAAAATAAGTTTGACCGCGCTGATACTATAATTACACTGTGTTTAAATTAGTTCTGGGTCGGAACAAATAATATTGGACACAAGTAACAGCAGTTCCACATGTGTATTAAACCTACGTTATTTTGTTGGCCCATGCTCGAAAGAGTGGTTAGGTTATAATAAAATAATAAGAACAATACTAATAATAAAAGGGGTCCCGAGTGGGGGCCGAGTGGTCTAAAGCGCTCTCCGGTACGGATCACTGCTATCTCACCTCTGTCTGCGTGGGTTCGACTCTCGGATTCGGCTAATGTGGGTATGTGAGAAAGCTTGCCAGTAGCTACTCGTGGGTCGGTGGTTCTTTCCGGGGTTTTCCCGGGTTCTTCCTCCACCATTAATACTGGGCGCCATATATAGAGCCTATCGTGTGCTGAAAAATGGCGTTAAAACCTACAACAACAACAACAACAACAAGAAATGATAAAAACTTGAGCATTCTAGACTGCGATCAAGTCCTGAGACTAATACACAACCTAGAATGTCCTAGTTTACATGTATAAAGGTTTCAGGTTGTCTTCATTTCGTATGCTGGAAAATGATTCATTAAAAAACCGAGTTTTCATCAGGTTTAGTAAGGTCCGTTACTATCAATAAATCGATCTCGCGCCTAGGCTCATTTCACTAATCCCGACACGGAATGTCGGTTTTTCAGACAATTCACGTTTCGAAAAGCCCTTTTCTTCCTTTCTGTCAGTAGGGATTTGGTTTCTATTTAAAGAATTTTCTGTAAAGACCAAATTAAGGCGGAACGTCATCGGGATTAAAATATATCATTTCAGAACATATAGAAATTATGTCAGTTCGTAGAGGTATTTTACATATAAAGTGCGTTTATTCGCATTCGCATATTCAGCTGAATATAATGAAGGCATTTTCCCCTTAAGAACGTAAATAATTGATCTCAGCATTCTGAAGATTAAAATGTTTTTAGACAGACCCGGTGTCTGTACATTGGAATGATTGTACACGGTATGCATGGCGCTACCATTGGCTAGTCTGCAGACCGGTCTGTACCGGAAAGCATGGCAACCAACAACAACATAGCAACGGTTGTAGACGTGACATTCGTTCACAAAGATAATAAGTGAAATCGTTATTTGCGAAGTTTAGGATGTGGAATAAAAAAATTATTTCTTGGTAATATAACTAAAATATTGAATACAGTCTTTTTTTTTAAAAGAGAAATCTGTATTTCTTTTCCAAGAATGGTTTTAAAGGGAGGTAAGTACACAGGGTTAGAGTCTTAAAGAAAACGAATTTCTCAGGTTTTTGTCACCAGTAATATTGGATATTTTAGAAAGGACCTTGCACAACTTAGGTATTGTCCCTTTATTTTGGAGACTGATGGGTTAAATTTGGAGTCATATATTATACACCTTGGCCTCACTTCAAATGTGAAGCTTGCAAACAGCTACACCTTACACGTCACTATCTCACTAGTACGTATTGTTTGTAGAGCGCCTCCTTTTAGGCTGTGAAAGTCTTGTTCTTTTGGTAAGAATAAAATATCCATTGTTTAACTATAGTCCGGAGAACAGTGACAGAATTTTATCCCGAGAATTTAAGCATATTGGGAGTGTACCGGCAAAAGTTTTCACACAGCAGATCGTGCTTAGTCATTGTAGTTACATGTTCAGTGAAGTTGTGAACACGTTCATTTAATTTGTTAACACGTTCAGTGAAGTTGTTGACACGTTCAGTGAAGTTGTTGACACGTTCATTTAAGTACACTAATCACATATCAAATACTTGCAAAACAGAGTTAACAATAAACGAAAAATCAGCACGTGCAACTTTAGTGTTCTATTACGACTGACGTTACAATATCGCACACGGAAAACCAGTTAAACCAATCCGGTTATGTAAATTCAGTTCCGAATGTTGTTTCTTATAGATAAATTTGTCTGAAGTAATTTGATTTGGATTTGTTTGAGAGACTTTTTCAAATCAGTATAACTTTCAAAAATCTTCATATTTTGATTCTGTTTAAGTCAAATGTAACCACATATGTATCCAGAGTGAAGCAAATACTAGATGCCATAAAATACGATTTTCTCACCATGACCTAGAATCGTCTTATAATCACTTCGTCCAGACGTGGATGAATTGAGCGTTTGCTTTTATCACTTTGGTGGCAACAATCTCTAACGCAACTTTTATGTGTTCCACTGTCAGTGCACCTGTTTTTATATTATAATATTATATAAATTTCATGGTTGATGTAGGTTAGTTTATCAGATAAGCAAACACGGGTGCATACGAAGTTCAAAATACAAAATCCATTCAACCGTTGGAGTATTGCTACAAGAGCGTGCGAAATTAATGGAACTGATCAGTGTGGTTACTGAGACGCTTTTGTTTGTTATCATAGCTATCAGATAATTTTCAAATTATTGACTTTCATCATCACTGTTGTCATGTCTTTTAAAATTGGAACTCTGTTCATTCTCCACTGACATTTCATTTTTAGTTTTAATTTATAAATATTACAGTAAAATATATGTCTCGCTGATATATTGAGGAACGTGACAAAGATGGGAATTATCAAATAACTGTATTTGAAATATTTGATTCCCATGGTGATATCTTTAAATGTGTGTATTTTAATCCGATATTGATGCCAGTTTTTAATACAAAATTTTAATATTTGCATATGAACATTCACAGAAAAGCAGTTTTTACCTGCTTTTGTTTCTTTCTTTCTTTAAAAATAGGTTACAAACTTCATGAAATCATTTTAGTACCTACTATTTCATTTCTTTAATTGAAAAGATGATATCCAGTATGCGAGCTTTTATAGGTGATTAGTGTGTGTGTGTGTGTGTGTGTGTGTGTGTGTGTGTTACATCTTTAACGCAGCTTTACCATTTTTAGTCATATCGCTACTATGTCTGAAGTGTGGCAGTTTATACTAATATCTAGCACTTCAGCATCATGCCGCAGACATGTAGTATCATGTCCCATCCAGTCACATTATCCTGACACATGAGCGACCAGTCCTAACTCTATTTTCTTAATGCTGAGCGCCAAGTGAGGCAGCTGTTGGTACCATTTTTATAAGTCTTTGATATGACTTGGCCGGGGTTCGAACCCGAGACCTCCCGCTTCTGAGGTGGACGTTCTAGGTAATTAGCTTATTTCTCCTATACAAATTGCAGAATAGTTTATGCCATACATACTTTTGGCTTCTGCGCTGTCTGGTAAACAGCCTCATACTATTTTGTTTTGGTGTCCCTTGTCGCCTTCCGTATATTGGTTGTCGCCATAGTTTTTTTCATAGCCTGCATTCAGGCTTTTTATATTCCATTTTATTTATCGGAGTTGGAGATAACACCTGTGTGAGAAGTATGATTTCCATATATGCGGCTGCCATATCTACTATTTCTTACGTTTTTATAGGTATGTGAGGAAGCTAGCCAGTAGCTTCTCGAGGGTCGGTGGTTCTTTTTGGGGTTTTCCCGGGTTTTTCCTCCACCATTAATACTGGCCTCCATGTGCTGAAAAATGGCGCTATACCCTACAACAACAACAACAACGTTTTTATATATTTAATTTTTGCAGGCATATTACCGTACAAATGATCCGATTGTTAGACGTAAAAACGACATGTGAATCGATACAATATGTTTCACTTAAACAGGTCAATACGCCCCTCCTTTATATAATACCTACTAACCGTTGATTCTACAGGTATTAATAAGGAAGCATAAATTTGTATTGTTCCCGTATATGCTAATACAAATTCACCACTCAAGTGGCCATAAGCACTTTGCATCAGGTGAGCTAGCATTCAGCTTACAAACAAACGTTTGCGCATGAGTGGAATTTTCAGTGGTATGAGCTTTCAGTCTCACTCGATCAGACTGATCTGTCTGTATTTTAGTCAGTCTTAGGTTTCTGCAGAAACATCATGCCAACACCTAGCATCGTACCAACACCTATCGTCATGCCAACACCTATCGTCATAGCAACAACATCTGTTTTCATGCAACATCAAGCATCATGTCAACACCTAGCATCATGCCAATACCAAGCATCATACCAACACCTATTGTCATGTTAACAACTAGCATCATGCCAGCACCTAGCATCATACCAACACCTATGGTCATGTTAACAACTAGCATCATACCAACACCTATGGTCATGTTAACAACTAGCATCATGCCAACACCTAGCATCATACCAACACCTATGGTCATGTTAACAACTAGCATCATACCAACACCTATTGTCATGTTAACAACTAGTATCATGCCAGCACCTAGCATCATACCAACACCTATGGTCATGTTAACAACTAGCATCATACCAACACCTCGCATCATGTTAACAACTAGCATCATACCAGCACCTATTGTCATGTTAACAACTAGCATCATGCCAACACCTAGCATCATACCAACACCTATGGTCATGTTAACAACTAGCATCATACCAACACCTCGCATCATGTTAACACCTAGCATCATACCAGCACCTATTGTCATGTTAACACCTAGCATCATACCAGCACCTAGCATCATGTCAATACCGAGCATCATACCAACACCTATCGTCATGTTAACACCTAGCATCATGCCAACACCAAGCATCATACCAACACCTATCGTCATGTTAACACCTAGCATCATGCCAACACCAAGCATCATACCAACACCTATCGTCATGTTAACAACTAGCGTCATGTCAACACCTAGTAGTATCACTGGTTTGATGAAACCTTTCTCCCTTTTTGATTTCTCCAATTGTTTTACTCGTACCTGTCCGTCAGTAGTCTAAGAAAACAACTTTCTTACTAATATGCCTACACCGTCTTCATCATTAATACCAAAAAATGAAGTATTATGTAATCTCTCTCCCTCTCTCTCTCTCTCTCTCTCTCCGTATTCGCATATGTGAAATATGCTCCGTGATTTACGATAACGTCTACTTAATTCTCGTGCTGAGGGTTGTGTTTCACTCTACACTAGATATTATCATGTATTTTTTCAATCATCACGTCTGTTATAATATGACAAGTCATCACTTGGTCGACCGGCAACATATATTGATATAAATATTCTGTTCCATTTAAAAATAAACATTTTTTCTCAAACCCAAAATTGCTCGATTTAGAGTGCTGCAGGAGACCAAAATATTAGGAATCAAAACATAAATTCTTACAGCATGTTGTATATTCGATTCAGTGCGAGTTTTTGGACCACAATTTCAAGAGAGTTAAAAATACTCATGCATTTGATTTGCAACCAGAAATTGATCTCCAAGACCATCAAGATGTCGTTCTCCGGTTAAACGCCATTATGGCGGCAGGTCACAATTGTACATAAAGCACAGCCGCTAAAATCATCAGGCAACATTCTTAGCATTGTAACTACGGTTTCAAACGTTCTTAATTCTGCATCTCACGCAACCGTTGGACTAAAATGCCGACATCACGGCTAATTTAAGCCTACACTTGGATGCCTGTCTTCATAAACTGTCAAAATCATCAAGCTAAAAATACATCTCACCTTTCCATTAACTCTGTTGATGCCCCATGTTTGCCTCCATTTATCATATTCGGAGTGTGCGTCTACATTGCCGAAAGGCAATGTGCAGAATTGGTGAAAACATGAAGAAGTTGGCAGTTTCTATGTAATTAGAACCGCTTAATTGGGTGCAGTATCACTATGGAGCAAAGAAATGCTAATTATCTATATGTCATAGTGCAATATCCTGACTATGAGACGTTGAAGAAAAACAGGATTGAATAGATTTCGAAAGTAATATCAAGCAGAGAAAAGAAAGACATATCTCCATGAATTGCCAATAACAATCAGGTTCAAACGTTTATGTATGAGCGCGTGCGTGTTTGTGTGTGCAAGAGAGAGAGAGAGAGAGAGAGAGAGAGAGAGAGAGAGAGTTGATACACGAGTCGCTAACCTACATGTACATATAAGCACAATGTGCACGGATATATGTAATTAAAAATGGGAAACCCGAACAGAAGTTTGCTGGAATTTTCACAGTTGTCTGCGAATGTATTTCCCCGGCGAACTTAGAAACAGGTAGCCTCCTCTGTGATACTGTTATTTTACAACGATTGGTCTAATTGCTCTGTTCAAATGCAAAAATGTTCTTAACGAATAAGCAGGGATTTTTATTCTCTTTTTAAACGTTTCAGTTAACTTCAACTGCAATTTTTTTTATGTTCAGTTATTTTGATTCTGACTTTTTGCCAGCGATGTTAGAGGGACGCTTGGTAATAACTGTTTGCACATAGTAGCGTCGTCTTAAAATCACATTGCCATGCGTGCCAGCAGTCACATTGCCATGCTTGCCAAATAGATTGTCATGTTAAGTCGTCGTGCTTAACATTATTTTGAAAGAATAAAAAAGTAATTCTTATTATTATAAATGCAGATATGGCTTATAACAAAAATAAAGTTATATTATTGTTTGGCAAACAAAATTGAGGAATAATTTATTTCATTTCATGTTTAGGGGCGACAACGAATTCTTATAATTGTAACGAACTAAACACAGATTTTAAGACACAATGCTATTGAAATATAACTCCCACACACTCGTCACATAAACATGCACTAAATGTAAGACCTCCTCAACCGTCCCATACACCTACACCAAAATGACTCATGCGCAATCAAGCTATAAACATAAAAATAACACCTGCACAATCGCCCCATGTACCTGCACTAAAATTAACATATGTAGAATCTACACTTACACCTAAACTTAACATAACACGTAGGCATCATGAATGTAGTCGTGGCATCTTAGCGTGTTGCTGTCAACAAAAATCATCACGCAAAACTTTTTTGAATATGTCAAGCTAGTTGTTCATTTCATTTTGATTTTAATAAGCCCCCACTAACAAAAAGATAACCAACAATAGCGGTTAACATGCCATCAAGTCGAACGTTTGTCAAACTTGAACGTATTGCTGCGAGTTAAATTAATGCGATACTTTTTTTACGATAGGTCTTAACGTTAAGTGTCACCTTTACGTCTGTTAGCGCTACGGTGTCTTATTTGCCATATGGAAAAATAGGTCTGTTGAAACAATTCAGAATGTGCAAGTTATTGCAAGGAAGTAATATATGGGGTGAAATTCTTGCGGCCTTTCGACTCATTTCATTGTTTTATTAAAAAGAACATCAAAAAATGCGTTTGGATAAAATACGTGAAGAAAATCATTTCTTTTCATTCCTGCCAAGCTTGAGGATTTTGTAGCGAGGCATACAAAAACATAACGAAGGCAGTTAATGTAGAACATGTAATTTTAATAAAAATGTTAGTCTAGCGAATCAAAAGCATATTCGACCCCCCTTTCAACTCCCCTTCCTCTCCAAATATGAGGACGAAACAAATCCGAACATTTCCTAGAGTTTGTTTTCATTCAGAGTGTTGAAATTATGCCCTGTAACTGCTTAAAATGGAGGAAGGTGGGGGGTGGCTTGGTCCCAGCCAACGGTTCCATCCCACAAGAGTCTTGATTTGTTTACGCACCCTTAAACGATCTTTGTGCCCCCACCTTCGGCGGATGTGAACAGGCGACGGCTGCGGGACGAGGAGGGATTTATTTATTAGGTTGATCCGTTCTTGTCAAATTATTGGCGTCAATAATTATTTATATAAGATAGATAGATAGAGAGAGAGAGAGAGAGATAACATCATACTATAAAAGATTTGCCGGAGTCATCAAACGGGTCCAGTATTATTTATGATACTCAGTCTGTCTTCCTCAATGGGACCATACAAACGGACCTGTATTCTAAACCTACTGACTCTAACCAGGTTCTGTTCTTGACCAGCTGCCACACCCAGCACGTAATAAATATATTCCATACGGACTGTGCGTTCATAGCAAACGCACATGCTCAATTCCTGCTACTTTAGAAAGAGCATTGGAGAGATGCTGATACACCTTCGAAGGAGAGGACACAAAAGGAGATAGAGTGAGGAGGCTATGACGAAAACTAGAGGGGCCCAGTTGAAATGTACAATCAAGAAACCCAACAAGCATGTCTCCTTCGTAGTAACATTTCACCCCGATGTCCCAGATATCAGATCATTTGGAAGCATTGGCGCAATATTGAATTGTCGGAAGGTGTGAAGGGTATATTTGAAGAAGTTTTAATGGTTGCGTACTGTAGACATGTAAATCTCAAGGACCACGTGTTGCCTGATTTGCAAACATATACACGACCGTATCGTTCAGTACGTTGACAACACGATGAATGAGAAATTAGGACGTCGAACTAAACAGATGTAAGAGCTGTACCACTGAATATGTAGGCGAAACCGGTGATTTCAGAAAGCGAATGCGCATACACAAAAGCTACATTCGCAACAAGATCAACGCAAAAGATACCACCCACAACAATTCGACTGGATATTTAGGTAGTCCATCGATATGCTACCCATTATTGAATGGAACTTGAGTTGACCTACAGAGACGGTATGACTCAAGAAGAACACCCATGTGGCCTCGTGATTAGAGCGTGTGCTTCAGATGCGGGAGGTGGCGGGTTCGAACACGGGTTCGAACACTAGCAGAGTCATTCCAAAGACTTATAAAAATGGTACTGGCAGCTGCCTCGCTACGCGTTCAGTATTAAGAGGTTAGTGTTAGGACTAGTTGGCCTGGTGACAGGATAATGTGAATGGGTGGGACATCATTCTACATGTCTGCGGCATGATGGCCCAGTGCTAGACATCGCTATCACCTGTCACACTGCAGATATCGTAGCGATATGATTGAATTTTTTATATAAAAAAATACGCTAAAATTCCAAACACACACACACACGATTCGGGATACCACAATTGAAAATTCATGGCGCGTTCGGCCTTGATGAAATTATCTAACCTTCCAGATGCATTTCTATCCAAATTACAGCCAGTTATCTAGAATTGGGGGTTTGGGCAGAGACAAGGAAATCCCAGTCAAAGGGTTACATTATGTGTCACCCCAGGAGGCTTGCCCGGGGGGGGGGGGGGGCGTATAATAAAAAACACCCACGACTGGAATTTCCTTGTCTCGGTCCAAACCCCAGCGTAGATTCCTTTTCTCACCCAATAATTTCCTTTAAAGTAAAAAAGAACTTCTCACTTGTGCAATAAAGTACACGCGCCAATGTTCACATGCGGTGCATTAATACAAATAAGTTAATGAGGACTGTCGCGTGACCGTGTCATCCGAAGTACACAGTTTTTATGCGTGAGCCAAAAAGAAAAAACATAAAACGTTGCATAGTATTGAGGTATTATCACATTTAATATATGGATGTTATATGAAATTAACAATAAATAGTTAATATTTATTACAATAAAATGTTTCATTTTCGTCAGTTCCAATTTAGAAAATTATATTGTAAATAATTAAACGATACTGGGCCCACTCCTCTGTTGTAGTGTATAGGCCTTTATTATAACGAAAAGTTATATGTAGCATGAGTGACCGTGCTTGGGTTATTCACGGATATTTAGTGATCTGTGTCACTGTCGTATATAAATCCTTTTCGTTGGAGGAGAAAAAGACCCTCCAAATATGGATCCTGGCGGATAACCATCTGCTAAACTTTCAAGTTCACGGATTCTTTGAACATTTATTTTTCTGTCTTGGAAATATGGCTGGTGCTACCGTGAAATTAGCTTATGGATTAAGGTGTTGACGGATAAATGATTCCTTCTGGCTGGTAAGTGCATTATTTGTCATCAAATAGTATAGGTATATTTTTGATTCAACTGGGGCACTTTGGAGATGCTTAGCAAAAAATAAATAAAGCATGTTTGACATAACACATTTTCTGGCTGTTACTAAGTTTTCTTTAGTTGTTAAGATGGTTTGGAGGCTATGAAGTGTATAGGTCTATTGTCTATGTGCATGAATCAGTGTTTTCTGCCATAGCTCATTTCACATAACATCGAGAATTTTATCCTATCTGTGTCGTTCATTTTTCAAGTCAGCATCATTAGATGTAGCTAACAGTATATAATTTGTTTCACACGAAGCATTTAAAACTAGTTACGTAGCTTTAGCTACATTTAACGACGCTGACCTGAAAATTTACTGAGCTAGGCATATAGGATAAAATTGACCATGCTGTATGGAACGAACTAGCATAATACCAAAAAGCTCGACATCGTATGCGTGTCTCTTTGCCTTTCTCGAAATGTTTTTGTATGGTGTGTTTTCAAAGCTGGATTTACCTTAAGTTACTATGTTTTTGTTCTATATATTTGTTTTTGTTGTTGTTTGATTTTAGAACATCTGCGTCAGGCACAGCAGAAGACAACAACGGTTTCTATTTGAAAAATTAGTTCTCAGCGCGTGGACACCTTGATTTAGACGACTAGTCTGAGACGACTAGACTGAGATAAGAAAAGTAAGATTAGCAAAACAGCTATATTTCTCTGTCGCATGGGTGAGAAATATAGAATCTATGTTGGGGTTTGGACCGAGACAAGGAAATCCCAGTCAGTGGGGTTACATTATTTGTCTCACCACGAGGCTTGCCGAGTGGGGAGACATATAATGTAACCCCTCTACTGGGATTTCCTTGTCTCGGTCCAAAACCCAACGTAGATTCTTTTTCTCACCCAATAATTTCCTTTAAAGTAAACAAGCACGTGTCACTTTTGCAATATAGTTTACGTCTAAATGTTTACATGCGGTGCATTAATACAAATATGTTTATGAAGACTGTGGCGTGACTGTGTCATCCAAAATACACATTTTTTATGCGAGCCAAAAAAAAAACTACAACATAAAACGTTGCATAGTATTGAGGTTTTATCACATTTAATATATGGATGTTATGTGAAATTAACAATAAATAGCTAATATTTATTACAAGAAAATGTTTCATTTTCGTCAGTTACAATTTAGAAAATTATATTGTAAATAATGAAACGATACTGTTATAGTAGTATAGTTATGTATGTGTCATTTGGATTTTTAACGTAGCTTTTAACCATTTTTCAGTCATATTGTTACGATGTCTGCAGTGTGGCAGTTTGTAGTGATGTCTAGCACTGGGGCATCATGCCGCAGACATGTAGCATGTCCCACCCAGTCACATTATCCTGACACCAGGTCTACCTGTCCTAACACTAACCTCTTAATGCTGAGCGCCAAGCGAGGCAGCTGTAAGTACCATTTTTGTAAGTCTTTGGTATGACTCTGCCGGGGATCGGACCCACGACCTCCCGCATCCGAGGTGGGCGCTCTAACCACTAGGCCACCGGAGCGGTTAGTATAGGTTATTATTATAACGAAAGGTACATGTAGCATGAGTGTCCATGCTTGGGTTATTCACGGGTAATTAGTGATCTGTGTCACTATCGTATATAATTCTTCTTTGCTTTGAAGGAGGTGAAACTGTTTGTGACATACTTGTTTTGTCCTTAATATTGATTGTAAAATTAGCCCCGTGTATAAAAGACCCTCCAAATACGGATCCTAGCGGATAACATTGTGCTAAACTTTCAAGTTCACGGATTCTTTGAAAATTTATTTTTCTGTCTTGGAAATATGGCAAGTGCTACCGTGAAATTTGCTTATGGATTAATGTGTTGACGGATAAATGATTCCTTCTGGCTGGCAAGTGCATGCTTGTCATTAAATATTGTTGGTATATTTTTGATTCAACCAGGGCACAGTGGAGATGCTTACAAAAATTAGAATAAAGCATGTTTGATATAACACACTTCTGGCTGTTACTATGTTTTCTGTTGTTGTTAAGAGGATTGTGAGGCTATGAAGTGTATAGGGCTATAGTCTATGTGCATGGATCAGTGTTTTCTGCCATAGTTCATTTCACGCAGCATTGATAATTTTATCCTATCTGTAGCTGTCAATTTTCAGGTCAGCGTCATTAAATGCAGCTAACAGTATATAATTTGTTTCACACGAAGCATTTAAAACTAGTTACGTAGCTTTAGCTACATTTAATGACGCTGACCTGAAAATGTATTGAGAGCTAGGCCTGCATATAGGATAAAACTGACCATGCTTTAGGGAACGAACTAGCATAATACCAAAAGGTTCGATATGTTATGCGTGTGTCTTTGTCTCTCTCGAAATGTTTTTGTATGGTGTGTTCTCAAAGATGGATTTACCTTAGGTTACTATGTTTTGGTTATATATTTGTTGTTGTTGTTGTTTGATTGTAGAACAACTACGTCAGGCACAGCAGAAGACAACAAGGGTTTCTTTTTTAAAATAGTTCTGAGCGCGTGGACACCTTGACTGAGACACTGGTCTGAGATGACTAGACTGAGATAAGAAAAGTAAGGTTAGCAAAACAGCTATATTTCTCAGTCGCATGGGTGAGAGATCAGTTTTTCACCCGTACACAACCATTGCGATATTATATACCTATGTAATTGCGTTTATTATTATTATTATTATTATTATTATCCTGGTCACCATTCTCTGGACATATTTATTTAGAACCTCCATGCAAATTTTGTAGATAGTATTGATTTTTCGTCACGCTGCGTTTTCGTCGTCTTTTTTTCCATAACATAGAATTTGGCGAAAATATGTAAGATCTCTATGTGATTGACACAATAACCCGCTCTTGTATTATTGTTGCATAACGTCTATTTATATCTCTTGTTGTAAATTCCCCCTAGTCATTCCAACTTGTAAGTGTCCTGACTTGTTCTTAGATTATTATTATGTGCTTGTTTGGTGTATGTAAGCTGTTTACCTCGAAACGTTGGAAAAACGGTTTTGAATTTTCGCCATTATCATGTGTTCGTGTCAATATAAATGCGCGCGCGCGCCTGTGTGTGTGTGTGTGTGTGTGTGTGTGTGTGTACGTATGTGTTTGTCTGACCGTAAAATGTAATTACAATCGAACTGATGTTGAAATTAGTCTCAGTAATTCTGGGATGGGGTTTTTTTTGGCACACAAAACTGTAATGAAATTGTGTCAGTTGCAACCATGACAACGCCAGTTTCAACCAACAACAACAATCAGTGTCTCTATTTTGCCTTCGCTTTTAATTCTCACTGATTGATATATGTTCCTTATATATTTCTTCTAATTTCCTTAGTAACAGATAATCAGATATTGTTGGCATACATGATACATGTGATTGCTCTTTCCTAAAACCCAAGAAATGTTTGATGCAGGTTGCAAAATAAGTCCTTTGAGAAGGGCAAAAGAAGAACAACAAATTAATACTGTTTTCTTGTTTTCTTTCAGTTATTTGACCCTGGTTTTCAGTGAATTGCATTACTAACATTTACTTGTGAGCAAAAATTAAAAAATATTACAACAACAACAGCAACTACTACTACTACTACTAGTACTGCAACAACATCAATAATAATAATAATAATAATAATAATAATAATAATAATAATAATAATAATAAAAAGAAGAAGAAGAGTGGTAATAACAATAAGTAGTAACGATAGTGGCTACATAAGTAGTAACGATAGTGGCTACATAAGTAGTAAAGATAGTGGCTACATTTAAGACGCGATGCCTTTATTCCGAAAATGAAAGTAAATGAGAAAAAATATAAGACAGCTAGTGAACTAGTGACATAGCAATCACTATTTAAAAATATAAAAGCTAAAGAAATAAAATTAACTTAAAAGATCATGAAAGAAAATATTTAGTATTATTAAGTAAAGGATAATTTGATTAGTTGAAAATTACTAACAGTTAATCGTGTAATATACTTCAAATGATGGAGTTCCAGTGCATAATCTCGGGATGTTATTTTTCTTTCCTTTTTGTTTTTGACTGACTCTTTCAATTAGATTTGGAAACAGTAAATGCTGTTTAAAGAAATACATCTGACTCTTGTTTGACTCTTGTTTGAAACCCAGATGCATGCAGCAGTGAATGGTCCGAGGCATTTGTGTGGCAGTCGATTTTATATTAAAAATCTTTTGCAATCTCACAACACCCCCATCCAACTGACCGCACTGTAACGATATAAACTTATTTTATAATTAATTAGTTTTCTATTGCATACTCAATTTAGATATTTTAAAATAATTGTTAATTACACACAAAGAATTCACAAAGTATTGTTTGATTGCACTTACATTTCTTTTTGCAGTAACAATATTTTGTCTTTGCAATTTTCAGTTCATTTTCGGCTCGTTAAAATTCCTTTCATTTCCAACTTTTCCAGTTTCATTCTTTTTTCATCCATTGTCGGTCCTTTTCGGTCCTTTTCTTTAATTAGTAATGTCATAAATACTTGTTGTATACCCTTAAAAAGCCCCCTCCCCCCCCCCCCGTAATCTAATTATCATAGTGAGTTGTTATTGTTGTTGTTGTAGTAGGGTTTAACGCCATTTTTTCCGCACAAGACAGGCTGTATACATCGGGGCAGTATAAATGGTGTAATATAGAGTACATTAAGAGAAGAAAAAAAGTAACATGCATGTGACTTACAACTTCAGGAGCTTATATGGTCTGCCTTATTTTACAGAAAGTTTTAATAAGTGTTCCGACTGCTTCGGAGTGAAGTAGAACTAGCACTGTCAAGGTGGCCCCTGCCAATGTAGCTTCGCAATAACTCGTAAACGATTAAAAAATATAATAATTGGGTGGGAGCCACAATAGAGTTAATGTGTTTCGCACAGTAATTAAATGTCTTAATGCACTAGTTTACAAAGGGGATTTTGGGATTACCCGGGGGGGGGGGGGGCGCTATTGCTGAATAATGCTTGTTACGATGTAAGGTAGGGGGCGCTGAGAATAAATAAGGGGGCGGTGGCCCGAAAAAGTTTGAGAACCACTGTCTTAATACATCAGAAGTTGTCAGATTTCATCATTCTACCGCACTGCTATTGACTGTCGCATCGCATGGTAGACGAAAACCTTCAGTGGAAATCATTTTTTATTTTATGCAAGTTTCTCAACATATTGAGAAAATGAAGAGATATTAACATCATCAAGGCTTTGTATCAATGAATGTTTCTTTTTAATTTTGTTGCCAATCAGGGACAGTTCACGAATTTCTTTCTGTGCTTAAACTATTTAATGACTGGGTGTGAGAAAATTCAAACTGATTCACTCTTTCCTTGCACTCTATAATGCCTGTATCGGTTTATGCGTGAGAAAATAAGACATATTTGTATTGTTTTGTATTTTATTTGAATGTTTCGCAACATTAGAAATATTGAAAAGATAGGCAAAAATATTTATATAAAAAAAAATAAAAAAAGGAATTTAGATGAGAATGGAAAAATGATTTGTTTTGCAGAGTATATCGCAAGGAAAGTGAATTATATTGTGCTTCACTGTCAGGTAGTATCTTACCATGGCTGTAATTGGTTCTAATACATTTGTTGTCCCATATCCCATCGATATCACCTATTTACTGTTCTAGACAGGCTGTATTTTCACCACTATTTAACATTTCTGGACAGGCTGTAGCTGTACCACTATTTAACTTTTCTAGACAGGCTGTAGCTGCATCACTATTTAACTTTTCTAGACAGACTGTAGCTGCACCACTATTTAACTTTTCTGGACAGGCTGTAGCTGCACCACTATTTAACTTTTCTAGACAGGCTGTAGCTGCACCACTATTTAACTTTTCTGGACAGGCTGTAGCTGCGCCACTATTTAACTTTTTCTGGACGGGTTGTAGCTGCACCACTATTTAACTATCCTAGAAGAGCTGTATTTGCACCACTATTTAACTGTTATAGACAGGTTGTATTTACATCCCTATTGAACTTTTTCCTGGACAGGCTGTAGCTACACCACCACTATTTCACTATTCTAAACAGGCTGTATTTACACGATCATTTTACTATCCTAGACAGGCTGTATTTTCACCTCTATTTTACTATTCTAGACAGGCTGTATTTGTACGATTTTAGTATTCTAGATAGGCTGTATTTGCACAATTTTACTATTCCAGACAGGCTGTATTTGCACCATATACTTAACTACACTAGACGGGCTGTATTTGCGCTGTACGTGTGACTGTTCTAGAGAGGCTGTATTTGCTCATAATACCATATGTCTAACTATTTTAGATATAAAGATACATACTCACTTTTCAAAAACTTTTTCAATACATTTCTGATCAAATTCTGCATATAATCTTATTTGTTTTATTTTGAAATATATGCTGAATCGAGCCTTAATGTTTGCACGATTTTACTATTCTATCTAGGCTGTTTTTGCACGATTTTACTATTCTAGCTAGGCTGTATTTGCACGATTTTACTATTCTGGATAGGCTGTATTTGCAGGATTTTACTATTCTAGCTATGCTGTATTTGCCCGATTTTGTTATTTTATATTTGCTGTATTTACACGATTTTGCTATTCTGGCTTGGCTGTATTTGCACTATTTTACTATTCTAGCTAGGCTGTATTTGCACGATTTTACTATTCTAGATAGGCTGTATTTGCACGACTTTACTATTCTAGCTAGGCTGTATTTGCACGATTTTGTTATTCTATATTTGCTGTATTTGCATGATTTTACTATTCTACGATTTTACTATTCTAGCCAGGCTGGTTTTGCACGGTTTTGTTATTCTATATATGCTGTATTTGCACGCTTTTACTATTCTAGACGGACTGCACTTAAGCTGCACATGTGACTATGCTATATATGCTATATTTGATCATAATACCATTGTCTAACTATTTTAGACATAAAGATACATACTCACTTTTCAAAAACTTTTCCCATACATTTCTGATCTAATTCTGCATGTAATCTTGTTTTTTCTATTTTGAAACAGTTTGCGAATTTATCCTGTATATATGTGCAATTCCTGTTTGAAAGCTTAGCGTTTGAGAACTGGGTCCAGATAGTTACTGTTAAAAACCTCACAAACATTAAGGCTCTTTTCAGCATATATTTCCTCTGAGAAGGGATGTAACTCTCTCTCTCTCTCTCTCTCTCTCTCTCTCTCACACACCCACACACACACACACACGCACGCACACACACACACTCACACACAAGCACATATATGTTAATACTAATACTACTAATAATAATAGTACTACTACTTATTATTATTATTATTATTATTATTATTATTATTATCGTTGTTTTTAATAACAACAACAACAATAATTATTAAAATTCGGATGACTAATTTAGAAAAATTTACTATAAAAGCCTCAAAGATTAGAGAAGCCGTTTTATCAATGACTGCTGCTACGTAAGATTCTAGATCACTAAAAATCTTGCTCCATACATGTGCTAGGTTTCCCCTTAAATTCGTTTGTGTGATTACTGTGTAATATATACTTGTATCTCATCCAATTCGAAAAATGCATTAATGATCACATTCATGTATATCATTTACAATAGAAATTGTGCTCCCGTAGATACGCAATTAAACATCATATTCTACCGCATGATTTATGGATATGTATCATGGGCCAGTGGCCTGAATTGCAAATAAACATAATAATAATAATAATAATAATAATAATAATAATAATAATAATGATAATAATAATAATAATAATACTTGGTTCAACAATAAGAACGACAAGAAAGGCAACGAAAAGGGTTAAAATATATTTACTATTATATTAAGGAAAACGAGATGAACGTCTTTGGCACAGAAATTGTTCTGTATCACAAATGAGAATGCAATGTTCGTCTATTGTTATACGGCAGTTATAGGCACTAAATGTGCTGTTGTTGTATCATCATCGTTAATTTGTTCTGTACCAGAACAGTGTATTTACCATCTTGCAAAAATCAAAGCATCGTCTTCTTTTAAAAAAAAGACATTATTTTGTTAAGCAGCCCCAGAATATTTAATCGTCTTTAAGAGATGCAGCAATGTTATATCCAACTGAACAGAATTAGCATTGTACTTTTATTTTACTTTTAATTCAAGTCACGATAACATGTGGACTAGTTATATATATTAAAATCATGGCCATTTGTTTTCGTTCACTGATAGTTGCGTTGGACTTTCTGAAAGAAAACCAATTTATTTTCACCTGTTGATTAATCCTTATCATTCATTAGGACGCAGTGAGACAATACGAACATACTACTAAAAGACAAATCAGTTTATATTTTAGACAAATATATTTGCGTTTCTTTATCATTTTAAAAATGGTAAGTATAGTAAGTGTGCGTAACAAACACAAATGTTTTCTTTCACTGTATGCGTTAAGATACTAAGTGACGTCACCAAATGAAATGAGATGTTATGCCACATTAGTGTTCTTATGGAACGGTTTTTGCAGACACGAACGTACGTATATATATATATATATATATATATATATATATATATATATATATATATATATATATATATATATATATATGAACTTCTATTTGATGGATCCCTCTCGAGTTCTGGAGTGCCATTAATACTTCAGAGGTGTTCGTTGTTGAAAGTATGTTTTCATCAAGATACCATGTAAACAAAGTACCGCACTCTCATGATTTGACCCGTGAACTTCATCTCCTTTTCTCATTGAAGTTATGTGGTACATACATCAAGTTTCCTGTTTTAAAATCCTTGGACGAATAGATGGATGTCTTTAAGTCGTTAATTAAAGGTTTCTATCTTTTCTTCCAGCAATCCTTCTCAGAGGCCTAACTAAGAGTGCGGATTCGGAATTCCTTTGTACACCAAAACCCATTAAGAAGGCAGCAACTGTTGGGTATAGGACGGGGAAAGAAGAAAGAAAAAACATTAAGAAATTGATATTGTGCTTTTGGCATGGCTAATGATGGTTTCTAAAAATATCTCATCACTTGGGAAGTCATCATGGAACTAAAGCAACACACATTGTTGCTTCAATATCGCTGTATAAGGTGGAAGCCTCGTGTATACAGTGTATAGATGAATAATCAACACGCCATTCGGCGCCAAATCGGAGCTTAGTGTTTAGGGTTCCAACCCATGTTTCATGTCTACGGGACGATTGAATTTGTGCGTTTAATGACATTATCCTTTCTTGCGGCAATAATCGTATTTACCTCGATCATAGTGTGTGGGCAATAACAAATTTACCTTTATGTCATTGTGCTTGATCAGGACTACAACCTTTTAGCAAAATTACATGCAGTTGTTTGGTAAACTATGCAACCATACGAACGTATTATATATAGAGATTTTGTCGAATCAAAGATTATGGATATTGCACAACGTAGCTTGCCGTAACATTGTATTTTCACATCTTTCGGATACGTATTATGATGTGTGCAGCTTCTTTTAAAAAGGAAACTTGTTTATGAGATCGTCGTCACACACATGACATGATTGAACTGGAAACTCTTCGCCCATATAGCGGTCTCTTCTAAAAGAAATGACGTGAATTTGTGAAATATTAAAAAAGATTTTGCATTCTGTTTCAGATACAAATGAAATCAGTCGTAAGAAGAGTAATGTATTATGTGGATAAACCCTGCAGTTTACTTTTCATTATTGATAGGCATCTATGAATTATTTTGATCGTGTGTAAAGGTGTTTTGGGGGAAATCTGGATGAAAGTTCGTCGACCGTGAAATCCGATATACATTGTGAATACTAACCAGATTTTGGCATATACGAGCAGAGGAATTCAAAAGGGATATTTCGTATTTATGAAGAAGGGAGTGATCGGGATACATATCTATCTATATATATAGTTGTCATCAAAATCAATAGACTCAGCTCACTGGCCAGGTCATGCATGTATTATTTAGAACTGTATCGGATAATCTAATCGTACCTGGCAACAGCTTTAGTGTGTAACTTTGATCATCTTTCACTGTGACTATTAATTTTAGAAGGCTACTTTTGATTTTCCTCGGGAGATATTCCTGTTATCACTTCGCCCTTCCAAAATGGGCGTCTCCTGAAAGCCATTTGAATATTTTTTTAGTAATTTGAAAGACGAAATGGATGAGTTAGATAATTCATTTAGCGGGAATGTTACGTCTGATAACCACGTTTATGGTGCTGGAGACTTTAACAGCACGTACAATATATATCTTTCAACGGGAAACATTTCCGTGCTTTCAAATGGCACATCCCCGTCTCCAACAGAGGAGACTGTCGCGCCACCACCACCACTGTATCAGCTATGGCAGCAAGTTTTGATATGCATCGTTCTAGGAGCAATGCTGTTAGGAACGTTTGTCGGAAATTCTCTTGTATGTATTGCAATATCCATTGTGAAGAGGTTACAGTCGCCTTCAAATTTGCTTATCTTATCGCTGGCACTCTCAGATTTGTTGGTAGCCTTGGCTGTAATGCCATTTGCATCAATGTACGAAGTTCTAGGATACTGGCCGTTCAGTGACGTCGTTTGTGATATATTTACTTCGCTAGACGTAACAATGTGCACAGCATCCATCCTAAATTTATGTATGATAAGTGTGGACCGATATTTTGTCATCACAAAACCTTTTCAATACGCCATGAAAAGGACGCCTAGAAGAATGGTCATCATGATAACATGCGTATGGGTCGCATCTGTACTTATATCAGTCCCACCTCTTTTCGGCTGGAAGAGTGAAAGAAGGCCTTTTGACTGTACAGTAAGTCAATCTATTGGATATCAAATCTATGCAACTCTAGGGTCTTTTTACTTGCCATTGACTGTGATGATCGTGGTTTATTTTCGAATTTGGAGAGTATCGTCCAAAATTGCCAAAAGCGAGGCAAAGTCAAAGTTGGGCAGTTTCGATAGAGGAAATGAACAGGTTAACTTGTGTACAAAGTCAACACGAAGCAGTGGCGCAAGCGAGAATCTTACTCTTCCGAATGGAACTATCCGTAACGGAGGTACCACTCAAGAAGATGAAATCACAGACATGCTTGCTTCGTCGAAGAAGCAACTGCAAAAACGACGTTTTACTCTTAAGTCTTTGATCTCGAGAAATTCGAAATCTTCTTCTTCGAAGGAGAGAAAAGCAACAAAAACGCTGGGGATTATTATGGGCGGATTCACCCTGTGTTGGCTTCCTTTCTTTATTCTAGCTGTGATTCGACCCTTCGCTAAAGATGCCATACCGCCGTGGATAATTAGCATCTTTTTGTGGCTTGGGTATTTCAATTCATTCTTAAATCCGGTGATCTACGCACGCTTTAATCGTGAATTTAGAACGCCTTTTAAGGAAATTTTGTGCTTCAGATGTAAAGGGATTAATATTCGGTTACGTTCGGAAAGCTACGCCGAGCAATACGGCTTGGTAGATACACATGTACGAGAAAACTTGCGACCACCGCATGACTCTGTAGTCAGATACAACAGTCAAGGACAAACTGTTGTTCAGGTGGGCAATGGCAATTCAAGACATTATGGAGACACCAAAATTTAAAATGTATTCTAATCCATTTCAGTATTTATTATGTAATCTTACTGCTGGTACTGAAAACAATGTGCGTAAGTATATACTATTTTCCGCAATATGTCTCCGCAGCATTTTGTTGCATTTCGGTTCCCAGAGAAGTGGACGGTGCTTGAACTCGAAGACACTTCTGGAAATCCATTCATTCTAAATAAAGTGCTAAGTCAGCCTTAGAAACTTGCGAGAATTTAACATGTCTTGCCAGTTTATGGTTGTTATTGTTTTATCGATGAAGCCTGTCAATAAAAGGAGTTATTTATTGTATTTAACACGACATTTATATCGTGTAGTGGATATATTTCAAGTACTCTTCGGATTACCGTTTTACGTGACTAATAATAGCATCAAAGTTGAATATAAGGAAACTCAGGAGAGTTTGCACACACGAGTTGAACTGCAAAGCAAAGGTATGTGTGCATAATATCAGAATTAATACTGACAAACTACGTTAATAATTCGTTTCACAGAGTTCTCTTTACAGTATGTATAAATGAAAGGAAGGCTATATTGTGATATTCATATATCTTCTCACAGAAGATTCTTTTATGATAAATTTTTTTCTTAATTTGTGGAGGGCATGCGATGCATGACATTTTTCCTGAGATTTTTGTTACATGTTTTTGTTGAATTGTTTCACAAAGAGCATAATTATTTGTTTTTTTTTAATAATAGAATTTCAAAGCAATACGTAAGCCAATTCATGCTGCTTTTTATAGACAAGTCATTAATGTTTTTATCCCACTGTAAAATCTCCGGCATACGTGTGAACAGCATCTTGCCCATCGATGATCAGACTACAGTGACGTGTTTATACAAACCAAATCAATCAATCGATTGAAAATGCTAGCAATATCAATATTTTCCATGATAATGCTTGCATGTTCGGAGTACTGAAGAAAAACTACGGTACTATTACAAACTACAAAGCAATAAATCTCTTATTTTTCGCCTGGAACCAGAAAGCCTAGGAAAATGTCCCCCCTTCCCAAAAAACCCTATGTTTGTGTGATTTTTTGGGGATAAAATCGTTATTTCCTTACAGCACTGAAATTAACAAGATATATATAAACATTTACCTTCATGTAGTGTCATTTCTGTCACATGGGTAAAATAATTATCTCATGCGTTCGGTGTCTTGATTAAGTGAACTGGTTGATTAATTGACTGATTAATTAACTGATTATGGTCTGATTGACTGATAACAATAATTATTCCACGTTTAAATTGTCACTTCGTTTTGTCCATAGGAAAATCGTTTCGTCCATAGGAAAATCCAAATCATGCACACTGTTCCCACGCCTCTCCCTTCAATGCAATTAATACATGCAGATTTAATTTTTCTTTAACTTGTATATGTGACAAAGTAAAAAGGTTTAATCACCGCTCTCGTTAATACGAGGCTTGAAATTATCATTGGAAAGACCGTGTTAGATTTTGGAAACACCGTATTAGTTTCTTCCTGTGGAATGTATTTAGTAATTGCGCGTAAAGTAGACAGTTAAGTAAACAAAACATACACCTGAACGTTTTAAGATTAAAGGGTTTGCGGGAATGGTATGTTAAGCAAAGTACTTGTACAGAAAATTTAGTTCTTTTCCCTCCATACTTATAATATTTAACACCCCAATACTTTCACATCTGTACGCTGAGACGGCTTTAGATGATGATCATGCAGCACACAGGGTATGACAAACTTACGGTAAATGAGCCAAGAAAATAACTCTACGCGGAAATTACGATTTTGAGAGTTCTTGACAAAACTAAAATATTTCAGTAACAAAATATGACAATAGGCAGATTCAGCAATAAATTCATCTTTATGTGTTTTGGTTATAGGGTGCTTTAAACAAATAGAATTGTGTTCCCATCATTAAATAATGTTATAATGTATTACGCCGCTTTTGATGACAACTTCCATTCTGGATTAATGGCTGACAATAAAATGATGAATTTGCATATATTATGCTGAGGAAAGAAGGAATAACAACATTCCTTCAACAAACTTTGTGTGCTGTTGGTTTGTATATAAACGTCACATGTAGAAAAATCATGACCAAGAAGGGGCCTGTTATCGGAGAACATGTCTTGTAGACAAGAGCGTAGAGTTGTGCTTGGTGCTTTTCACATAGCGTGCTGTAAGATGATTGATGTCGCCTCATTTCAGTGTCATTTATATAATTTATACATACCAAAATCATTACACTTCCATGACGTCATGATTTGTGTATATTTGAAGCACATTTTCATCAAGAAAACAATGCAATTGTGTGGCCCATAACGCAGTACCTTGAATCTCTGTCCGTAGATATTTCAAAGAAAACTTTCAGAACTTGAAGCCTCTCCTGAAAGAGTATGAATCCCTAATTATGCAGAGGAGTTCTTTAACATAAAACACTTGGTATGTATGTATGTATGTATGTATGTATGTATGTATGTATGTATGTACGTATGTATATAAGTATGTATGTGTATGTAAAGTTCATACTGAATATAGCTTTATAACCCAAAGAAGGCATTCTAAGTCATATTACTTCTAAATATGGAAAACCTAATAGGCATTCAAAAATATCGTTATTAATGATACATTTTCATAACAAGCAAACGGTTCTTTTTTTATATCTGAATTAATTCTCAGAAAAACAACTACCACAGTGTGCGAAATGCAAAGTTCGTTGGGATGTTTGTCTTTTTTTATTACAACTTATTTCAACATAAGTATGAGATATAGAAACTAGAAAGAAAATAAGTCATTTATAAGTGTTTTTGGATTTTCTACGATTTCTCTGTACAGTATGTTCCCTGGCGAAGAATGTTAGATACATGCTGCTACTTTTGTGATACTATTATTCACGGATATGTTCCCTTGCAGATTTAACTACGTCTCGAGATTTTGTAGGAGAGGAAAGATGGATCGAACGTATTCAATAGACCGTTTTGGGTTGAAACGATCAGTAATAATAATTAGGGCAATTACAAGTGCTTGTGTGTATTTGTGTGTGTTTGTGTCTGTGTCTGTGTGTTTGCTATTTAGACTTTTAACGTGGCTTTAACAATTTTCCAGTCATATCTTCTACGATATCTGTAGTGTGGCAGTTTGTAGTGATGTCTAGCACTGAGGTATCATGCTGCAGACATGTAGCATCATGTCCCACCCATTCATATTATCCTGACACCAGGCCATCCAGTCCTAACACTAACCTCTTAATGCTGAGCGCCACGCGAGGCAGCTGATAGTACCATTTTATAAGTCTTTTGTATGACTCAGCCTAGGTTCGAACCACCGACCTCCCTCATTAGAGGCAAGCGCTCTGACTAATTAAGCCAAATTACTATATATATATATATATATATATATATATATATATATATATATATATATATATATATATATATATATATATATATATATATATATATATATAACAACGATATTGAATGAGATTGAAATGTGTCTACGATCGAGATTCATGGGCTGCGTCTTTGCCATTACCTGTTGTTTTCTATGAGGCAAAATTGCATAATTAAATACTCACAGAGCCAGAAAATCGTTGATTATTTATTTATTCTTTAATCTGTCTTTCTGATTTTCTGATTTATTTTTCAGTAAGTATAGATCTCTTTCACTTCCTATAAGGTAAGATTCTCAGTAGAGCGAGAAAACTTTCTCTACCATATGAAATTGATAAAAATGTTTACGTACAATAAAAAACATATGTGCACAATGAGAATAGCAGATTGGCGCCATTATCTTTTTCAAACAAAAGTTTTGGGCCGAAATTTAAAAATATTTTATACCCCACCCCCAATCATTTAATTGGGTGGGTGTGATTTGGATTTTAATCTAACTTGAACAATTTTGCTACGATGTCTGCAGTGTGCCAGTTTATAGTAATTTCTACACTGGGGCATCATGCTGCGGACATGTAGCTTCATGTCCTACCCAAGGTATGTGTGATTTGGATTTTTAACCTAGCTTTAACAATTTTGCCACGATATCTGCAGTGTGGCAGTTTATTTTGATTTCTATCACTGGGGCATCATGTCCTGGACATGTAGCTTCATGTCCCACCCAGACACATTACCCTGACACCAGGCCGACCAGTCCTAAAACTAACCTTTTAATCGAGGCAGTTGTTGCTACCATTTTTATAAGTCTCTGGTATGACTCGGCTGGAGTTCGAACCCACGACCTCCGGTATCCGAGGAGGAGGCTCTAACCACTAGGTCACAGGAGTGGTCATTTGATTGGCAAGTATCTTTTCAAAGGTAAACGCAATTTAAATGATTTGGGGAAGACATAAGTGTCGTACGATATTTGCTGAACACGATAAGATACATCAATACATGAGGGATATTTGATCGACTCAATATTTTGCTGCAACTTTGTTTCTTTCAAACAGTCAATAAATTTAATGCCGTTCCATAAACAAAATTATGGTGCATAAAATTACCCGCAGCACATCGGACACTGGTGTGTATGTATGTATATATATATATATATATATATATATATATATATATATATATATATATATATATATATATATATATATATATATATATATATATACATATGTGTGTGTGTGTGTGTGTGTGTGTGTGTGTGTGTCTGTGTGTGCATAACGTAACATAGGAAAATGACAGTGACGTAACAATCTCCAAGTAGAAAAACAAATTCTGCTGCTATGCAGCGAAAATATTGTGCAAGTCTTGACCTCTTTGGGTACTCTCAGGACATATCAATTCTAACACCGATAAAGTTTATAGGTGTAATTATCCGTCATATCCTACAATTTTGAAGTGGATTCATCGTTTACAAGATGGCCGGGAATACATGGAACATTATCCATGATCTTGAATTATGTTGTCTGTGATTAGTCAGACGGAAGTGGCTGCTTTGAAGGGGCGATTGATGAAGATAATCGATACACAATCGGGCACAAATTCGTCAACTGTTTGTAAAACACTGAAGAATCAGTTGAAGCTCAAAATATTTTTGCAAGGTGGGACCTACATTTTTCTTGTCGATTAAATAAAAACATACTCTGGTTCAATTTTCCAAACATAGACTGGCTAAATTTGAAACAGGTGACCAGAGATGTTTGAATGATATTCTCACAAGCAGTGAAAACATGGCTTATACATTTTAATTCCGACCCGAGAGAAAGATTATAATGTTTGGATCAGAGAAAACGAGAAGAACAACAAATAGAACAACAAATTGTATGAAATTCAAGAAAATTTATTCGTATTATTGTTTTATGCAAGTGGCCTGGTCATGCAGTTAATGATGTCAGACTCTGCTAGCGTCACATAACATTAGTATGCTTCCAAAGCGTTGCCAAATGTGGAGCACAACCGAATCAATCGTAAGCGCACCAGCCCTCGAAGGATCTATCTACTCAATGGCAAGGCACTGGCTCATTGGGCCGCCGTCGAGACTGAATCCTGGCTGAGCAGAGTATCCAAAATTTGCCAGATCCTCTCTCCATACCTGATTTAGTTCGAACTGATTTTTGGCTGAAACCCATTATGGAAAGACTGGCTTAGGGGCAGACAACTTAAAACCAATGATCAAATATTTGCCGAGGGACAGACGATTTGAAACCCGTTGTCAAAGATTTGCAGAGAAGCAGAAGACGTGAAAGTTGTCAAGCATCTGGAAGTGCCGATTTCTAGTGTATGAACAGCATACCAAAACCAAAAGGTGAACACAACGTGGCATTTAATAATTGGATGAGCAGACAGACTGAGAAAGAGAGATGCATTGAGGAGATGCACTGACGTACTGTTCACTAATGAAAATCTAGTTTTTGTACAGCGCACTAACATTCAAAACTAATATTCAAATACCGATCATTGAGGAACAAGAAAACTTTCTTATAAAAGCCCTTTCAAGACCTCAAACAATACGTGGTTTTTGTCTTGCAATATGACGAATAGAACAAATATTAACAAATACCGAAAATGTCAACAAAAGCATCAACAACAAAATATCTTAAACTCCTTGGACTCAAATTATAAAAGTATAAGCATTAATGTATGAAGGCTCTCAAATGGGTAATGATTTAATATTGAATTTATGAAACGAGTTAAATAATGTCCAATGTTTGCTCGCCAGGCTCGCTAAAGCTGGTCATTATTCAACTCGTTTCATAAACTCAGTGTTAAAGCCCTGCCTATTTGAGATTATTTTTGTCACATAGTTTTTATTTCAGTGGAAATTATGTAGGTAGAAAGAACAACTAATAAGTTCGTTCATTCTGACAGACGTTACATCTTTCATTTGCTGTGCGTAAAAACAGTCACAAAGAAAGTTGATCTAGTATTTACGTTTAAAAGTAGATTATACCTTCTTTTAAAAAATATAAACCAAAGAACAAACGTCCTTCCGAATGAACGACATTTTACGAAGACAAAATGATTTTTCAACATTGAATGTCCAACGCGTGTGATGTTATATTGTTTGATACAGTACCGATTAGAGTTTAGTAGCATATTTACTCTAAAGTGTCACTTTCACAACTAAACATTACATTGTTGCGATATGTATGCGAAAGGAGGATTATGTAATGTATTTGTGATCGGATATTTTGCAGTATTTGATTTGGAACAGTAGACTAAAGAAGACTTAAACAAATCTCATTTTGGATAGGAATTGCATCACTTATTTACCAGGTAAATTTGCAATGGTTGGATAAAGTTGTATCAGGTGGGAAACCGGTTTATGTCCACATTCTTCTGTGAACAGTGGTGGGTGTATTTACTTACGTAAGTTATCATGTAAACCACGCATGTATATAGGGTGAATTCCAAGACCAAGTTACAGGTTTACCGCCCACTCCACCTCCACATCATACACCCGTTATCATATGAGCAATACCCTGTTTTATTTGTTTTATTGTTTTTGTTGCTGTCTTGGGGTCTTACGCCGTTTTGCATATGATGATATGTTATACATGACATAAGAAGCCTTTGTGGGGGTTAAAATTGTCTATATTCAGACAGACGGGACCATATTTACCCAATTCCCTTTCGTGACTCGAGTCGAAAAATGGCTCCCAAAATGTTCACTGAAGACAAAAAATTCCAGAAGACTGGGTTTAAAAAGTTTTCCCACGATCGCAGCAATCAGTAAAGAGAATACTGCAGAATAACTTCATAGTTTTATTTGGACCAATCAGAATCACATAAAGTGATATGTAACACGTTGTAATATAAAAAAATATGAAACTGCACATGTTGTAGGAAAACTGTACCGACTGCGTGATAACGCGAGAATATAAGAACACAAAAATATGGAACAATTTGAAATTAGATATCAACTTATTAATAGTGTATTCTATCTTATAGGCAATGAACGTTTTTTTTAAAAAATAGTACCTTTAACATTGTGTTAAGCGTTCAGATGTCTAGTGATTAAGAGCGCATGCGTCCTTTTAATCAAACCAGCTCAACATAACAGGTTCACACGTTACGTTTCTTGATGCTGGTGGCTCGTTGAAACCTCTGATAAACAACATCCGACTGAAAGATGGCGGAAGTTACGATAAGTTTCACGATTTGTCATTTTCGATCTAAGACGACATATATATATATAGTCATTAAATTATTATCACCTGATTAAAAATTGATATATTTTGTCATCAACTCATCTTGGTAGTTCGCTATATCATTTTCATTTCTGAATAGACCGAGTTTGCTCTGTCTCGGAATAGATTTTAGAAATAGCCTATTCAGAGATAGAGAATCATTGACGCAAGCTGATCTGGGGAAAAGTATGATGCCTGTTGGCAAAAATGATGGCAGAAGTTGTCGAGGATTTGCGCCCATTTAAGGTACAAAATATGATATGTTGTTGGTTTCATCCTCCGACTTCTCGTCTAGACATTTATTGTTCTAATCCAGCACAAATTTCCCTTTTTGATTAGCTACTCTAGCCTCGGGCGAGGAGTACAATAATTAATTTTATGTCTGATATACACTCTGAAAATATCTGGAGTAGTCGACACAAAATCCAGATAAAGAAAATTCGTAACTTGTTTTCTGTTAATTCATAAGTGCGATGCTTGAAACTTTAATCACTGTATATGGATGGGCATACAGATTCGCACAAATATGCTAAAGGGTAAAACACCTAAATCTAAGAAGATAATGCCATAATCCTACTGTTAAGAACAACGATGTCTAGGTTGGAGTTGATTCAAACGACTGATTAGCACGGGCGCTACATGTAAAGGGATGTGTGATATACTGAGCAAAAGCAATTCAATAAAGTCATTTTCCGTCTAAAATCTAACCCAGTAATTTCTGCATGCATTGTAAATTTTGTGTGCTTTTAGCCACGCCCATCAAAACTCCCGAGTACAAAGTTAATGTACTAAGCGCTCCCTTTATTTTCATTACCGAACTGACACCCTCTCCCATTTTTCGGCAATGCCGATCGTGCCAAAGTGAATGTGCAACCAGTTGTTCACTGAATTAATGAAATCATCAAACAGACTGAACAGATGCTTGATACGCGTTTCAGTATTGTAGTGAAGATTTCTCATATCTCCTCTGCCCTACGTGAGGATCTGACAGCAACCGCTTCGGGGTCATGTCCTGGTGACCTTTCAATTAGCCAACGGAAATGCAGTTTTAAATGGCTGAAAGTACATCAGTTCTTTCGGCACACGTCGACGCTCTTCAGTCACACTGTCCAGTCTCCCAAATGCGAAGATATAAGACTTCATTAGTGATTATGGTTATAACAGGGGTCACCAGAACATGACCCATAAGCGGTCGTTGTCAGATCTTCATTTAGGACAGTGGAGAACTAATCTGAATCTTAAATAAATTGTTTTGAATTTTAACTCAGATGGGTTGTTATAACTGTCAGTAATTATGTACACTGATGAGTCTGGGAAAATTTGTGATTTTATCTAGACACTATGCTATGATAAAGGATGTACATGACAACACAAACCAATGTATTAAGACAGGACTAAAGAGCTTATGTAGTCCAACAAAAATGTTCTGTCAGACAGCCATAGCTTGCGAGGGTTTATTGGATACGCATTTTGTTAAATGAAAATTAGTACTAATATTAGTACCCTTACTCGTACCTCGTGGACAGGGTACTAACATGAGCATATACGTGTTAATGGAGCAAGCCGGGTGTGATTCACACCCGGCGCTCTTTTAGTCTAATAATAACACTTTAAACATATTCTTTGCATATAATCCCATAAATTGAGTAGTCCTCTTATTTAATACCGGAAGTATCGAAAATCATTGTAGAAATAGTTGTAAAATCTTGTTTACCTTTTTTAGCCGATATTTTCGTTTAGATCGTCCGCCATATTATTTCAAATAATGATTACTTCCGTTCTCAGCCTCGTTTGTTTGTGTGCCATATAAGGACACTGACGCCATATTTGGAAATGTAAACAAATCGTAGTAAAAATTCCGCGCCGTTTGGGTCAGAAATTCTGCGCATTAAAAGTAAATACGGTTTATCGGCAACTTTGAAATTCCACCAAGAAGCGATTATTCGCACTTGATTGATAATAATATGGTGTAGAATATCCAAAATATGGTCTGGCAAGCCTTACGTAGAAAAGGGGTCACGGCGAGAGTCTCGCGTTATCTGTCATGGCGGACAGGATAAGGTTAGAGTAACCATGCCAATTTATTTTGTCGTCTAAGGGATTAATAATTTCAAAATAAGCCAAACTTCTTTCACAGCATGGTTATACTTATGTAGTTGATTTCTACACTGTTTGTTTTTCTGACTTTAGTGATGATTTTTTTTTGTTCCATTACATGATATGGGATCAGTTCGTAGCCTCAACCACAACAAATCAAGTTGAGGCTATGACATCGTAGCTAAATGAAAATATGCTCTCCGCGCGCGCGCGTGTGTGAACAGGCTATGAAAATGATGTTGAATTTACGAAAAGGGGGTCTCGGCGGGCTTTGGTGCGGAAGAGTGAGTTTAAACATAAATTTCTATTCTTGTGCAAGTTTTGTATATAATAAAAAGAAAATTTTCTTTTCACACATCAATACTGTATATAGTTTATACTGTGGTACCAAAAACTATATTTTTTAATTCTTGGCTATGCAACTCGTTAAAATATGTTTGTGGTATCACACTATCAAATATATCCGATATTAACGTAGCAAAAGAAAAATCTCTCTCTCTCTCTCTTTATATATATATATATATATATATATATATATATATATATATATATATATATATATATATATATATATATATATATATATATATATATATATATATATATATATATATATATATATATATATATAGATAGATAGATAGATAGATAGATAGATAGATAGATAGATATATGTGTGTGTGTGTGTGTGTGTGGATGTGGGTGTGGGTATGTGTGTGTGTGTGTGTGAATATTATATTAGGTATCAATTCCGCATGAAAGGTGTAGCTATGTGGGAAATAAACGTGGGTGTTGTATATGTCAAGCATGAATGGTTTAGATATGTGGATGTTGTTGCTTCACTGAACTTGAAAAGGGATCTTCTCATTTCTTTGATAAACACTATTGAGTGTGCTTACTTGGAGATTTTAAAGCCACAAGCAAAGTCTTGTCTGTCCTTGTTGATATCAAAGATCAAACAACGGAATGTATTATTAAAAATAATGAATTATCACGAGGGTTCGAGGCACCTGAGGGGCAGTGTTCTGTTGTTGTTGTTTTGGGTTTCACGCCTTTTCCTAGCGCATGATATTCCCTACATGGCGGCCAGAATAACTGGTAGATGAACCAGGGAAAAAAAGCCGATAAGCACCTGCTACCCACGGAAAGCTACTGGCAAGCTTTCTCACATAACCACATTGGCCGAAGCTCGAGACTCGGGTCGGTACTGATAGGTAAAGGCAAGCACTTTAGACCACCCTGCCACAAGAGCCACCCCCACCCCCTTTGATAGTCAAAGTTCCGAAAACGCTGTCTACACCTTGGCAGATCGAACGGTGTCACGTTTGCTAAACCCCAACTATAAAGTCATGTATAAGCTATAATCCGCTGTCTTGGAAATATTACTGCGGCCATGTATTTGATGTCTAAAGACTGCTGCAGACTAGTGTTAAACTCTTACGTAATGTTACCCTGACCCGCCAGAGATAGGAAACTTGAGGTGGAGAAGGCGACTACTCGCATCATTTGACTAAGACTTGCCGTATCACACCTACGTGTTACAGCTTAATCCAGAGATGAGAGGGAAGCCCGCGGGGTGAACTAGGCGTGTTCTTATCCGTAACCACGTTTACAGACAGCAAGAGGGACAATGTCCGAAAAGTGTGATTGGATCGGTTCACAACGATATCCAATCGGAATTGAGATAGAGAGTGTGATTACAATGCTGGCCGAACTATGACTTTCACAACTCGTAAACAGTTAGTTTCGCCTGGGAAGATTTCTGAGCAATAGGGTTACTCCGAGAGAGCCAATTGTAATTTTTGGTAAAACTTAGAGAGGTAGATTCTAAGGAAAGACAAAGCTTCGAAAAGTTCAATAAGTTTATTTCCTCGATTTTTGCAGAATATTACGGCATCATAATTGTAATTATTTGTAGTATGTATACTTAATTAATAGCTTCATTTATTAAGCAGAATTACATTTTTAGTGTTTCATTTACATGCGTATTTGAGAAATGAGCTTAAGTATCACGTATAGATTTATGTAGATTGTTAGCTTGTGGTCACACTTAATTTTGTAATTTGCTATAAGGTTGCTTCATAGTAAACTAGTGCATTTATTAATGTGTTATGTTAGAATTTACACATGCTTGAATTGTGAATTTGGAAAGTGGTTGAAGTATGTAAGATTTGTTACTATAGATGCATGCATATATCAGAGAATGGATATTTGAATATTTTTGTTGTTGTTGTTGTTGTTGTTGTTGTAGGGTTTAACGCCATTTTCCAGCACACGACAGGCTATACATGGCGGCCAGTATTAATCGTGGAGGAAGAACCCGGGAAAACCCCAGAAAGAACCACCGACCCACGAGAATCCGAGACTCGAACCCCCGCGCAGACAGAGGTGAGATGTCAGTGATCCGTAACCGAGAGCGCTTTAGACCACTTGGCCACTTGGGGCCCCGCATATTGTTGCACTTTGCATGAGATTAAGGTAAAGAAATGCGTGTGATTGTTTTGACATCTTTTAGAATAACGGGATTAGGAATATATACTGATGTGACGCAATTTATTGATGTGTGTATAAGAAGTAATTGATACAGAGCTGCATTATGACTTTTGTTTTACCATGCTAGAACGAATGGGTATCTCGATATGAATGAATGGGTGACCGAAGAATTGTATTAGCCGTTATCTGATCATAGGTTGTGTATTAGTGTGAGATGAGAGGGTTAATGAAATATATTTTACCGTCCTTGTGTTTTCACAGGAAGCTTTTTAGGGGACACAGAACTTCAGGTTCGATTGAGTCCCGAGTCTTCAAGAGTTGGAGACGGAAGTGAGACTAGCTGAAATAGTCGAAGTCGACGAAGTCTAGTCGGTGGATAGAAGGTGGAGGAGGAGGAAAAGGAGTTTGGAGGAGAAAGTAGAGGAGGAGGAGTATAGAGAAGTCGACGAGGATATATATATATATATATATATATATATATATATATATATATATATATATATATATATATATATATATATATATATATATATATATATATATATATATATATATATATATATATACATATATATATATATTTGTGCGTGTGTGTGTGTGTGTGTGTGTGTGAGTGTCGATGTGTGCAAAGAAATATTGCTTCTGTTGAACTGAGTTAAAGTAGAGATAGATATGAAAATTTCAGCTGCCAGCATGAATAAGGAAGCGTCCTCTTCGCCTTGTACCACTATCTTCTCCTACCTCTTAACGACGCTACTATGTTATTTATTACCAGACGCGAACGCAGTTATGGATAGATTTGCTCAAGAAAATGGAAAACCAAACAACCGTGGATATAGAGTTATTACTTTTCTTAAAGCTACCCCGTTAAATATAGTCAATGTTTGAGTATATAACTATAAATATAATGCTAGAGTTATATTTGGTAATATTTATTTCATTGATTTTGCCACTGTTTATGTTACAATATTTCAAAATATTCTTGAGATCCTATATTTTGGATGAAAATATGTCTGAGAGGCTTTGTTCTATACGACATTCGTACCATACTCAGCTGATATATACAACAGTTTACGAAACTTCAAACTCTTAGATCATAAGAAATGGCGTTAATGAAAGAAATGTTGGTTCCTTCATAATATAATTATGTCACATGTTTAGGACATCCGGCATGCTCTAAAATTATCCTTGAACTGATTCCGATCTTGTTTTCCAAGTTTAGATCAAGAGAACGGAGGGACAGTTGTCTATTATTATTGGTCGGATAGTGATATCAGGTACTAATTATAAAAATATAATTAAGTTCCCATTGAATGTTCACAACACTGCCTCTACTCGTTTGTTTGTTTTTGTTTTGTTTGGGGGGTGTCTTTTTATTCTCTTTTCTTTTTTTCTTCTTCTTCAGCGGGTTCAGCTTTGGGATGTAACAAAACACACCCGAACTATTCACACAAGAAATGCCCCCATAGGCATTGGTGTAACAGGGACTGTCAAATATTCCTATATCGGTATTACTGTGCTATAAATAAGTTGCTATTTGACTGCACAAGAGTAAACCAGCAGCCATTAAAAGTGTCCAGTATAACTTGTAAACAATATTAATGTAGTAATTCAATGTTTACAAATAACTTCTAGTGTAAGCTCAGTCAAATGTCAAGATAAAACCAAAATGCTTATTATTTTGGTATGGCTTTGTGTGTTTAACGCCATGTTTCATGACATGATATATGCTATACATGGCGGCTGAACGATTCAACGAATCAGGGAAAGCCCTGGGAAGAAGCACCAATTCAGGAAAGCTATTAGCAGCTTCATCGCTTTCTCATATACCAACACTGGGCTAGCCCTTGAGCAAAACCCAAGCAGACCGAGGTGAGATATCGGTGATCTGTAAGGTGACCGCCTTAGTTCGTTTAGCCACCCGGGGCTACAGAAAGAATATTGACGGTTGTTAGATAACTGCAGTAAATAAGACGATTTTAGCCAGTTGATCCTTCCCGATAAGGTAACTAGCAAATGACATTATGCCCCTTTTACATTGACGATGGGCAGCCTGTCCGTATCTCATATATGCGACCACCAAAAATTAACTATTTTGAATAAGTCACACTGAAGTAAAGTCAACTAACAAATTACAAATATAAATACTAACAGAAAGCCTGATTTGCGTTGTATGTATGTATGTATGTATGTATGTATGTATGTATGTATGTATGTATGTATGTATGTTTTGTAACAGTATCTTGAGATTCAATGAATTTATTTCAACTTCCAGACACCATATAAACTCAACGGTAAATCTATCAGCATACCAAATATGGCTGCTGTTGACGTCATTCGGAAACTATCTATACTTTTCATTATCCGGCATTACATGATTACCAAATTGACTACGTCCATTGATTGCTAAAAATGCTTCTAATGGAGACATGACCTATCCAAGCATGAACGAGAAAGTAAGAAAGACCCTTTCAAAATTCAAAAGAAATAAAGAGCGGGTTTAGATAAGACATTAAATGAATATATAATATGCACAAGTGATTTTATTTAGTTGTTTGATACTCTATTTGATAGTGTACAATGCTTCATCAATGACTTAAATTTTTTATAATTTCTAAATTACAAAGCAGACAATATCAGACTTCGATTATTATCGAATTATTACGTTGTGGAGTTATTGCTTTCTGCGGTTGTTTTGTGAACAAATTTCAATTTTTGTGTTGAAACCGCTCTGTTGGCCAACTGGTTAGAGTGTCCGCTCCAGATGCGAGAGGTCGCGGGTTCAAATTCCGGCTGAGTCATACAAAAGACTTCTAAAAATGGTACTAACATATTTTTCTTTCTCGGAAAGATTCTATATGGAGTAAAGAACATTGGTGTAAAACTTATTCTAAGCAAAGACTGACGGAAAATGTCATATGTAATAAGAATAATAATGTAATAATAATGTAATAATGAATTTGTAGAGGCAAACCAAGTTATGTGTTAAACTTGATGAAATCTGTCAGACTTTTTACAACTAAAATTGGCGTTCCACAAGGTTTTAATCCATTCCCAATTATTATTCTTATTATTATTATTATTGTTACTACTACTACTATTACCGCTACTACCACTTCAACTACTAGTATTGTTGTTGTTGTTGCTGCTGTTGTTGTTGTTTCATACTATATATATATATATATATATATATATATATATATATATATATATATATATATATATATATATATATATATATATATATATATATAGTTTATTAATTTGATCTTCGATAGAAGATACCTTATATATATGGTCTACCATACAATGTTAATCGACAGTCACACTTTAAAAATAAATCTTTGTAAACGTATGTAAACCATTCAATATGATTCTCTTAAAATTCGTATTTTGACCTGAGGTCCTTGTGACTCTATTTGATATATCGGAATATTAATGTTGAAATGGATTCGTTAACTTGAAAAAGTTTTCTCGAATTCTGAATAATCTGCCAGCGCGAGGTTGAGTATATTTGTATTTGCCCAGAGCACGGCGCTTTCCAATTCAGTAATAGCAAATATATTTAAAAATCGAAGATTTTATATTATTTTCCATTGTTAATGTAGACTGGATACATTGAATAGTGTATTAGTGTTTCAACGACAGTATAGCTTATGCTTGAAATCAACAGGGCACTAACTGATGAAAATTGATTAACAGTATGTTTTTGTCACTGTAAATAACAATTGTAATCATAGTATCATAGGGTTATTGAATTTTCGCGAATTCGCTCAAATCAAAATGTTAGCATAATACTTAAAAGAAGCTGTCATATACCTTTCGGTGAACAATATTTTCGTAGTTATAGTTTCCTAGCCAAAAACGTTAAATTTTTGTGTTTGCTAAAATTGAATGATTTATCGCAACAAGCATGTTGGGAAATCATTTACCCGAGAGTGAGGCTAATTATTTATTTAAAAATGTCACTCGGTCTTAATTAACACCTCTTTATAGCTGTAACCAAATAGCCAGACCACAGGCTGTTGAGGGACATGAGTGGATTGCACAGTAGTACGGGCAAACACATGTGCGAGAATAAATTCGCAAGATCCAGTGGCGTAGCGAGGTTAGAGGCTCAGGGGGTGGCGGAGGGGCAATATTGTTTATAGACGCCCCATCTTTGGTAGAGATGTCTTTATGTGGTTGGGTTGCCAAAATCATTCTCTCCCCCACCATCCCGTCGCAATTATACGTTTTGTGAAGAATTTTTCCTGTTAGGCTAAGGTGAAGGTGAAGGTGAAATGCTGAGTCAACGTCAAAAATATTTTAAAAAAAGCTCATGACTACGTCTCCATCGACTTGCACCGTGCTGACACCTCCAACCGCCAATCCTCTCACCGCCGCTGACAAGATCCCGGAAAGGAGACTAACATGCAGAAAATATAAAGTAACTTTGAGGTTGGATAACTACGAACTTATTGATTGGGATGAGCTCAAATTTTGAATTGAGGTTAGATAACTCCTAAAATATATACTTATGTTAGCTCAAATTTTAAACTGAGGTTGGCTAACTCGAAAAGTGTTGATTTAGGTTCACTCAAACTGAGGTTAGACAATTCCAAAGTAAAGATTAAGCTTTTTGAATATAGATTAATAATAATAATAATAATAATAATAATAATAATAACAATAATAATAATAATTTATTATTATTATTATTATTATTATTATTATTATTATTATTATTATTAAAAACCATGTCTTTCATATCTTAGAATATGTTCAGCTGGTAAGAATTATTGCATTGCAGACGTTTGTAAATTATGGAATTATGAACATTTTTTAAATAAATATTGCAATATTAAAAGTGGATGATACCCAATTAACATATTTAATAATATCTTTCACATAAATGACATGGCTCAAGATGAAGCTATCTCAAATATTGGTCAAACTTGTTATTTGGTTTTATTCTTATAACCGGTGCTTCGTGTATGAACAAGATGAGTGTAGATTTGTTGGAAACACGTCGCAGCTTCTACGCTTGCACTCACTCTCCCCACCCCCGCCCCAAGGAGAGAGAGAGAAAGAGAGAGCTTTAAACAAGTAAGGTTATTTACTATTCAGCCCTCGATATATATATATATATATATATATATATATATATATATATATATATATATATATATATATATATATATATATATATATATATATATATATATATATATATATATATATATATATATATATATATATATATATATATATATATAATACATCAATGCGTCTTGGGTAACCGGATGCCCACTTGCTCTAAGGCGGTACCGGGCTCGGAAAACGTGGTTTGTTGGTTCTATCCGGGGGTTGCCAGGTTCATTCCACCATCAGATATACTGACACCAATATATAGCCTATCATGTGCTAAAAAAATGGTGTGAAACCCACAAAATAATCGTTAGGTCTTACACTGACAATAACTTCTGCGTATTATTAAAACTGACCCTACCCGTTACCCAGTAAGTATTTAACCTTTTCGTATCATTAACAATCGTTCTTTCAGATCTTCATTGCAAAATTAGGTCTCTTACTGAAATCAGTTTTGACGTAATGTTTTTTCGGGTGGGTGGTTGTTGGGTGTCTGAAAGGCTTACCCCTTTCGCTTATGTTACATTAACTCGTTCGACTGTGTACCGGTAGCAGTGTGGCACAATACAAACGAATGTGATCTCAGGCTAAATGCGCAAGTTAATAACTACTTAACCCTACGTACATCCCTTCTAATCAGGGGTTTATCTAGTCATTAACTAATTCAACTTCAACCCCAGAGTACCTTAAATAAAAATATTGAAATCAAAACTGATAGTGAGAAATGTGGTTGATGCTTCTCATAAACATGAGACTGTACATTCCCGAAGTATTCTCTGAAAAGATTTTCTGACTTGTTTTAAATACAAATATAATATACATGTTTTTTGACATGCTCAAGAGAGGTTACGAGGAAAGTTTGATTATCACCTGTTAGCTTCCTAACTGTATGGTTCAAGAAAACAGTTGAGCACTGAAAAGTGTATGTTATTTTGCCCATTTCCGCATTTAAACGTGAAGCCTTACACTGTCTTGGCAACCCTGCAGTATAGTTCAATAAAAAGACGATGCACTGAGATTTCGATGGTCAATAAATTTCGGCCAGCCCCCCCCCCCTCCATTTCTACATAGTTTTCAAGTATGTTTGTTAAAATCGCTGCTTAAACTGTTTTGTTGCTCTAATTAATTAAGAGTTTTTCCTAAAAATGTGTACCGTTGAGTGTAATAGGCATACCATACTGT
Source organism: Sinohyriopsis cumingii (assembly GCA_028554795.2). Taxonomy (NCBI): domain Eukaryota; kingdom Metazoa; phylum Mollusca; class Bivalvia; order Unionida; family Unionidae; genus Sinohyriopsis; species Sinohyriopsis cumingii. The sequence continues at coordinate 42,038,543 of CM068830.1, read as the reverse complement.
ACGCGTGACAGATTATCGAATAGCAAAATGTCATGTAGGTTCAGTTACTGACATTTTACTTGATTCATTTAGAGAACTAATTATGAAAATAAGTTAAAACTTGCAGCTTAATTTTGTTATTTGAAGTTTGTCTTCTGGCATTTCTTGATGGCGCCTCATTAGTTAGATAAATGTCAAGTAGAAGGTCTATAGCCTTGACGCATTTCAGGTAGAGGGTTTATAGTCTTGACACATTTCAGGTAGAGGGTGTATAGCCTTGACACATTTCAGGTAGAGGGTGTATAGCCTTGACGCATTTCAGGTAGAGGGTGTATAGTCTTGACACATTTCAGGTAGAGGGTGTATAGCCTTGACACATTTCAGGTAGAGGGTGTATAGCCTTGACACATTTCAAGTAGAAGGTTATAGCCTTGACACATTTCAAGTAGAAGGTTATAGCCTTGACATTTTTCAAGATCTATTCAACCTAACGAGAGAGTGAGAGAGAGGAATGGATGGAGAGAAGGAAGGAGCAGCAGAAAAAAAGACTAAAATAAGTCTAAATATCGAAATACAGATTTGAAGTAAATACGTTAGGGCAGGTATATTTGTTAAATTGGAAAACAAAGTTGTTCCAAAAGTGATATCACCACTTTGGCGTATTAATTCTTCTCCCACTTATCTATCACTACCTTATTATAAAATATATAATAAATTATATTATCGTTGGTAAGGTAATTACTCAGCGGGTAAGAAAATCAATATCCGCTGGCTTGACATGAAAACCAATAATGTATGTATTTTGAGTGTCTGAAATACACACTGAGAAGAAAATGTAATGCATAAATTTGACAAATGTGCTTTAAAGTGAAGGAATCAAGACGGCGACACTCCACGAGTATTGCGCGTTCGTGCCGAATTCAGTGCAACAACATGTGAGCAAAAGATTTCTCTGGTGATATAATAACAAATTTAATGATATATGATATTTTTCAAACACTGAAAAGTAAATAAATAAATAATAAAAGTTGTGCAGCATGCAAAGTGTGCAAGCACAGTTTGCTAGCTACAACGTATATGGTGCAGTTTAACGTAAAAAAATCGCCGCCATTCATCAACAGTTGTGTTTGTTGCTGGTTTTGATGAAAGTATTAAAAAAATATACATGGTGTTTGGTGTTTCACGACACAGAAATACCAACCATTCAATATCATTCAAAGGATGACCGCTCCTGTAGCCGACGTTGTCAGAGCTTCCGCCTCGGATGCGGGAGCTCATAAGTTCAAATCTCAGCCGAGAAACACTTATTTTTCGCGTTCACAGACACGGTTCCTTTTGGAAACAATACTTCAGAAGGAGACTCTGCCAATCTCAACCAATATGTGTACTATTTAAATTAAAGATTAGGCTGGTGCAATTTATCACTATAATATGGACTCAATGAAACATGCCAAAAAATATAAACCCAGTCTGGCAACACTTGTTATCAAAGTAACCATTATCTAAATTCGCAAAGTATAGATCGCATACAAAATTATCTATAAAGGACTTACATTTATTGGCACATGAAGCCCACACTGTGAGGAGAAAATATACTTTGGAATAATTAGTCTTAGAACTTAAAAAAAAAGAATAAAAAAAAGAACGCAACGAAAGAACGAAAAGATCACCAGCTTCATACCACACCGCATCGGTAATATCGATTACTTTTTTCTTCTTCTCAGGCATTGACCTTTTAGACAGCGTTGCTAAATACATCCCGCTCCTTTTCCTAGTCAGTCATTTTTGCACTTGTTTATTGCTAGTTTTAAATGCTTTGTGTTTGCGATACAATGCAATGTACATAGACATTCTCACGTGCTACTGGAAGAGTAGAGGATGAAGGCATATCTTTGTCATTCATTTAAAGTATTCGGTTAATATTTATCTTGATCCGCCTTCGTACGTTTCCTTTTTTTTCCATTGTACTTTATGAATCTAAATTTGTAGGCACTTGGTAGTGTCTTATAATAATTTTTTTCTAAACTTTTGTACTGTTTTTATTGGCGGATCTGAAATATGGCATTGGTTGGAAGCGCTGAAAAAGTAGGCGAATGATCATTGTTACCCACTCCCCCCTCTCCCCCGCGACCAACGTATTCCGAGGGGGCGAGGTCGTAGGAAGCCCCGACGTTTAAAGTGTTTTCAGGTCTTAATTTTTAACCATCTAAGTGTCAAGAGATCTTACTCAAGGAAACTTTCCTGTCGTTTCACGCTCATTTTTATGTAGAGGTGGTGCGCCCGGTCGCACCCGCTCAGTGAGATCCGCCCTTGGTCTTTATGAAACAGCATACGTTTCATCAAGGTATATATCGGCAAATCATATTTGCGCGACTTACAGTGATCCTCCATTTCATTACTTCCCTTAAGCTGTACCAAGTCTGCTTGAATTATCTGAGATTCATGGCAGTTCCATTATGGAAATGTGATTCTCATCAACAGCGCACGAGGCTTTTTAAATTTTGCCTTTTGTTTTAAGGCGCATGTGCGCCGCACAGCCCAGAGTATTAGTAGAGATAATTATTTGTCGATGACCTGGATAGCTGTCTGAGAATAAAGACTATTTTGAAATATGGTTCACTTAAAATGTCATCTTGTACTAAATGTGAAATGAAAGAGAATGATAAATAGGTAGCATTAGACTTCGCGAAAACATATCACCGCAATAAACCATATGCAACGTACCTTCTTAACTGGAAATATTTTTGGCGAAAAGAGAAAGTAATTAAGGTTTGTGATTAATAGTATAAACAGAACGTTAAATCACAATTAAAGCGTAGAAATCGCATTATATAGTATTTGTTTCATTTCATACTTGCCTGTCATAATTTGCTGGTTTTCTCATCAAAACGACCTCCACTTTATTGCACCGCGTCTTGACTTTTGAAGGCATGTCGCAGGGTGGATAACTTTGATCCGAGACCAACTTTGCCCAGGTGCCGTTATTGAACAGCGTTTCCAATGTGAAATACTGTCCTGATAAAATTTGTAAAAAATTAAAAATATGTGGAGATGTCCCACTTAGATATTTTGGTCGATGACCAGAGACGAGAATTCGATGACATGTCGTTCATCTGCAAACCGTCTGAACGTTATGAATTATCATCTCCACTTCTTCCAAAATATACTAAGAATTGTTAATCTACCTAAAAGTAATTTATAATGGGTTCTAATTTGCCTTTAATGGTGTTCCTTATCGTTCGATCTTGTCGCCATGGCAGCCATTTTACAAAATTTTGTTATTTATTTTTCTAAAGTATCATCTTAAAAAACTTTCTGTAACTACTTCTCAGAATTTATTTGGATACTTGCCTTGAAACCTGACACATATTCTGTAAAAAGGCTATATTTATTTTAAATTGAAAAGAAAAATGATGCTTTTTGGATGAAAAACATTCTGGTCCTTTCGCCATGTTTTAGTAGTCCTGTAGAGTAATATAACGAGTATCGTTTTACCCTGAATTTTTTAAAAATTGTTTTTATACTTGTTTTTCTGGCTTTTTTTATATAACTGTTTGAATCTATGCAGTTCACTGGTAAAACAAAAGTTACACGATCTATGCAGCACAGGTTAAAGTGAGCAGTAAAATCCCCCACTGTTACACGTGAGTGCATGCTTACAGAGAAATATACCTGAACTACGTACATGTACATTAAGACCAGTCTATATTACTTTTTTCCTAAATTATGTACACAGAAACCTGTCTACATTTATATGCTTAGAGAGAAATATACCTTTATTCCAAACACAGAAACCAGTCTACATTTATATGCTTAGAGAGAAATATACCTAAATTACAAACACAGAAACCAGTCTATGTTTACATGGTTATACAGAAATATACCATCTAGCCATTTGCAATATTGAAAACGCAGTTTTAAATAGATGAATGAAGATGAAATCACCTATCTTCTTATGCTTATCTTAGAATAATTGATACTTGTGTATGAAATAGTTGTCATTTTTGTTAATCATCGAAATGACAATCCATTTTCTAAGGCCAATGGAGCTTTTGACATGGCCACCCGTCTATAGTCCATCATTCATTGTCTGTACACAACTGTTTTTATTTTTTAACAGATTTTTTCCTATAAATCTTTATCAATTTTTATATCATTTTACAGAGAGCATGTTGGTGTCATGGCCGTGCATTTGTTCAAATAATGCCGATATTTCATCTAAATGGGACTGTCATTACTAAAAGTACACAAACGATTAAAGAATTTCTTTCTAAAGCAGAATTTTAAGTAAAGCATTCAGGCATGAAAGTCTGTACAATTCGTTCAAATGATGGCCGATCATCCGTCACATATGGTTGCCGTTTCCAGCCCCGAAAATGTTAAATGAATTCTTTTGGAAAACAGCTTAGCATAATTGTACTATATTTAATAGAAATCATCCAAGCAAAAGGACCATTTCAAATTTATATAAATAACACCGAGCCACCGTAATATTTAACCGCCATTACTAAAATTTCTTATAACTTTCATGACGTGTTGAACATTTTGTCTTTAGATTTTCGTATGCAAAGAAAAAAATATGAAATAAGAAAATTCGGTAGATTATCTAATAATTCTAAGTTTTATGGTTTTGATGGTATGAAAATCCTTACAATAAGTTGTTTTTTTTTTTAAATTGCAGTTAAATCAAGCACTAACTTCGTTACTATTAATAAACTTTTGACATGAACTCGTAAATGACTTTCGAATTCATAGTAAAGCTTAATCCAGCAATTTCAGGTTTATAAATTTTGTCACGTAATTTTTTGGTACACATATGTGTATCTTCTTGATTAATTTTGTTCACGCAATTCGGTAGGTAACGATTTAATATTAGGGATTAGGAGTCTGCCTTGCATTTTGTGATGGTTTTTGTTTATTCGGAAATTTCCATTTTATTGTTCTGAATACAAAACACGGTATATACACTGGTGTACAAGTTTGGATTGTTTAATTGTCTTTGTCGTCTAACATGCATATTTTTTAAAAGCAGTTTTATCCGTTGTCCTCCACCTGTCTTCTTTAACATCAATGTTTATAAACCACCTGTCTTTTTTAGCGATCATGTTTACTTTCTAAACAAGACGTGTTTCGTAAGTTTGTATGTGTATAGATTTCTTTACAAAACACCCAAAACAATAATATTATTAAAACCCCGGTTTCATTTCGAGTTGGGTCTGTTTAATTTTTTATAGAGGTGTGTGCGTTTCGTATGACATTGGGGCTTTTAAACCGGGTTTTCCGATCTGGGTCAACGCCTCTATACTCCACGACTTTACTCTCTTGCACACGTGCTTACAGCGTAACTATAGTCCTGTGGATGACCACGCGAAACCATGGTGTTTTATACAAAATGAAACATTCGGTGTAAATGACCGCTCATTCGAAATCCATTGTGACCATAACCATTTGTTTGTCCAATTGATAAATATAATATAGCGCGAAGAGCTATCGGCAGCTTACATGCTCGTCACGAACGGATGAGCTTGTGTAGCTTGAGAATTGTTTTCCTTTTCATCGTGGTATGCCTCGCCTGAGAGAAGACCTCGCGGCTCCTCGGTCTGGAGGTCAGTACAGCCTGGCGCCACTCTTGATCGAAACTTCGCAGGTTCGAATCCCGTCCACGGAGATTTATATTTTGTTTTTTTACGCTGAGGGAATGTCAAGCTCATGATATGTTGCAGACGAAAATTTGATGATTGATTGATGGTGTTGATTATCAACTTGATACTCATATTTCCGGGAGGTAGTGTAATCGAGTCTGACCGGAACGCACCTGTTGACTGTAAGAAATTAGTTTAAGACAACTTAAGATAGCGGCGTTCCTGTAAATCTGAAAGAAATACCATCTTCCTGACTAACCCGAGCGGGGACAGTTTCCTTTTATGCTAGAATATTATATAATGTTAAAAGTGCAACTGACTGACAAATACAGTATTATGAAAGACTTTATGAGCCGTACCTTTTGCAGGAATAAAATTTCCCACGCAGAGGTGTATTTCAGCCATCAGAGAAAAGGTTGAATGTTTAGCATGAATTTGTCACACCGTTTCGTCTTGGAGGTCCACAATATTATGTACATTTTTTCAAATATGTATCCGGAGCAGCGTTTGAGCAAGAACGACGGAAACTTGGGGAAGAATACCACAAAAGAGTATGATCGTATATGCTTATGTATGATCTCAAGCTAGGAAACCTAAAATCTCATACGTTAACTAACTCACCGGAGCGAATAATAATTGCAATCAGGAAACAGTGACACGCCCAGCGAAGGCGACAAATATAGTGAAGACAGCCAAGATGTCCGTGATAACAGCCGATCTCTGTGATAACAGCCAAGATATACCTAATGTATGAAAAAGCAGCGGAATTTACACATATGCATAATAATGCACTTATTTGCAGCAATAAAGAATGTTCGGAAATGATGCAGAACCCCAAGAATTTGTGCCGTTTATGTGAAGCGTTATTCCAGTGCATAGATAGATAGAACCTGTATAATCAATATTCCGGAACAGTACGGTAAATATAGCGACTGTCAAGTTCAAGGACAAGATGCGTTTGAATTTCTTCGATGTGAACATATAAATTAATTTTTCGAGTCGGTGAAATGCACTATCGGAACGGTAAATGTGCAATGATTTCGTCAGATACTCGCTTGAAGAATTGTATGTGAACAGGAACGGAGATTCGATACCAAGTGGTAATATATCGCTACTGTGCCTTTAACATCACTATAGCCGATACAATGATTTTTATGCTTGGTGATTGGTATAACATCGTATATCATCCACTGTGGCATATTTCAGAGATAAAGTGATGCTTCATATCGCACGCGCTATGACTCGAGAGGATACATAAGCAGTATTTCAAAATAAAGAATAAATTCATAGTCTTGGTAAACGTGAACTGTGCGCCAGAACATGCCATTATGAATACATTAACTCTCAGATGCTTACTTTACGTGTTGGTAACGATGCTCAACCATGCTCCACATGAGATGTTGGAGTCAAGCCATCTCATCAGTAATGTCGACCACGTGGATCTGTATAGGCGCTCGCCCGTGCAAGTATGGAAAAGAAAACAACGATGCTATCAAAAAGAACACAGAAGTCAATCAAATAATATATAGGATCGAAGCGATTGCGGTTTCCTACAAATTAAAAATGATGTTACACAAACTTCATTTTAGAATAAACAACTAGATAAACAACTATTTCTGTAAGTATGCCCACTGTGAACTAGTCAAATATTCCGCGTGGAATAATAGTACGAGGAGGTGCTGAAAAGCAGATTTACTTACACTATTGGGATTCGCGGACGAATCATAGCCGGTTAAGAGGCAATTTGCCCCGACGAACCACATATGGCTGCAAGCAAACTGTGAATCAACACCAATATTTTGCGCTAGAGGGTGTAATAAGAAAATCAGGAGGCGCAAGAAAGGATGACATATTTGCGCTATTAGGACTTGCGAATGAGTTACATCCGACCGTGTGGTAGCTTCCTGAAACAACAACGCAGCGGCTTATCAAGTTCCTTCACGGTCTAGGCTTGACGAAATTGTAGTAAATTCCGCCGAGGAACAAGACCTCAGTCGCCGTGTCGCAGCCACAATTGCTCTCAAGCTGTCGCGCATGTATATCAACGAGCCCAAGTTCCCGAGTTCGATTTGCACAAGCAGGTCGGTGATTTCGAAGGTTACCGTCAATCATTCCACACATATACAAACCAAGCAGTAACGCAGTGAAATTTATGTGTTCGTCGATTCATACTAACGTTACATCATTCGGAAACAATTTTGTCAAAGATGAACAATAACCTTGTTGCAGACTTTACTATGCCGCTCTTCGCCGTGAAAACTAAAGGTTCCTACGATGGGGTTAAAACCTTAAGCAGATACTTTCTGGAATCCGAGCACATCGAGGCCATCAGTTATGAAATCGATAAAGGTTTTGCATCGATCCTGGATATATTTAAATGTTTACACCTGAGAAAGTTAAAGACGATTTTTTTTCCAGATATGTGGAATTTCTCGTTGCTGTTTTCCGTACAAACCTTTCTTAGGGTCGACTACATCACCGGCGTACGGTCCAACTCGAACGTGATCATACGGATCAGCATAAAATGCGAGCGATCAGCCTCGAAAATACAAACCATACCTTGGTGAGCTCGAATTTGGTAACACGGAATTTCCTTTTTAGGATTCTGAGAGCATAATCAAAATGTTTGAAGAACTGTATTCCAATATCGCCTTTAATGTGTTCGCTTGGAACAAAGGCATTTTTTGCGAAATGATTACCGAGGTTGATCTCTTGCTGTTGAGCACATTACGTGTGTAGCAAAAATCTTTCCAGGCTGCTTTTCTCTTGTATGTAAAGATGCACGTTTGTCTGTACATGTCGGTGCTTGTCTTGAAGAGGACTTTATTGTGATCTTTTCATGCGCCATACGTTTCTCATCTTTTTTTTTTTGTTGTTGTATGTATATGTGTTGTATTGTAGGACTAATTCATTTTCGGTGTCTCTCCATTATACCATCTCGCATCTATTAAATATTTCGTTCTCAATATGTCTCTTGCTATGTGTTTTTGCATGAAATTATGTCTGTATGGAGATCGAAAAGTATGTGATAGCCCTTCCCTTTGTATGTGTAATTTGTATGTTGGATAGAAATATATATATGTACCAGCCTATCCTCTAGTATGAGCAATGGTGTATGAAACAGAAAATCATAACGCATGATATACCTCCTCTCAGTCACCAACGCCACCACCACCACCACCACCATCATTCGTTTGCATGAGCAATGGTATGTTGGATAGCTAACACAAGTTTACGAGCTACTTCCAGTCTCTTTGTTTTTATGATGCTGTATTGGATAGTATGCCTAAGTATACGTTCCTTTTCAATTAGGAATGGACCCTGATGTTTCGTATGTGATTTTATATATATCCAAAGCATAACGTAAATACATAACATTTCACTTGCAGGTGCAGTGGTGATTTGGATATTAGATATAAGCACAAAAGCTACCCCAGTCATTGTGTTTGAGCGTAATGTTATATTGGCGTGTATGCATGCATGTGTATGAGTAATAATGCCCTTTCCTTATACTTTCTTTATTTTTTCATTCAAACGGTTGTTGTGTTTTTAAAAATATATACTTTTGTATTTAAATGTTAAAGGCTATTAGTTTGAGTTTTTCCTAATTTTTAGCGCTGCTGGTCATAAACCTGAATAGCTTATAGGACGGGGGTCTGTTGTCGGTAGTCAGTCATCCGTCGTCATTCATGTTAGTTAGCAAACGTTTGTTATCGCTACTTAATCTCAAACTACTTGAAGGACTGGCATGAGACCTAACACACATTCATCCCATGGCCTGTTTGGTCCTAAATGAAAATGCTGCTCGGACATCTAAAATGCACGCCCTAGCGGATGTCTTTAAATTCACTGCCAAGATGAATGTCTTACAATTCTTGCTGTCACTACCCCCACCCCCGATGAATGATCATATCATGTAATGTTTGTATTTTGTTTTGTTTTACTAAAATGTGCTTATACTGCTGTCCGCTTAGTCCTGAATAAAAATACTGCCAAGATGACGTCCAATATGTGCATCTCAGTAGTTAATTTAAAAATGCTGTTATCGATGAAGAATATCAGAGACAGTTTCAGCAGACATTTTGTTTTCTTTTAAATGTTGTTTTTAGTTTTTAATTGTTTCATCCTATGAATCATGCCTTTTAATTAGGGAATTCGTGTGATTCTCTCTTTTTCGATTTTTTTCGCGACTTTCTAGTGGATGTATTCCTTCAAGGAGCGTGCTACTCTTATGCTTTTTTAAAATAAACATTTGGTTGTGTCTTAAATAATGTATTTTCTAAGATGGTTTTCAATATTTTTCATTTTGTAATAATTTTTGCCTCATTGATAATAATGAAATGTTCCGTAATGTTTCAGTGTCTGGTAAATCGCAAGTTTGCTCATAATGTCATTATTAATCCATGCCATATTGTTTTAAATAATTACCCGTCTTATTTCAGTCTCCGCAAATGGTGTTTCTGTCTCGCAGGCTTAGTATTGTTTTTAGTCTTGGCTAGTTAAATATAGCATTGCGGGGACTGTTGCAGATCGCTGAAATTTGTTTCAATTTCGGCATTTTAGTATGAAGTTTAGTATAGGTCATAGAATTATGAAATAGTATATAGGATTTCAGCTAAAATAATTTTAAGAACGAGTGTTATTATGAGTTGCTTCTCTTGATTGCAGTTATTTATAACACGAGTACAATATAACCAAAGTTTCCAACACCACCAGTAATTCTTATTATGTGAAATGATTTATGTTTTAATCTAGAATGTATGTATGTATTCGTTATGGAGCACTGAGCGTAGTAATTGGAGCTGCCAAACGCTATGTGTGACACGTGTGTGATTTAAATTTGTAACAACTGTAGTCATCCGATGTCTGCAGTGTGGCAGTTTATAGTGATACTAACACTGGGCCATCATGCCGCAGACACATATGTAATATCATGTCCCACCCACTCACACCAGGTCGAACAGTCCTAACAGTAACATCTTAATGCTGAGCGCCATGCCAGGCAGCTATCAGTACCATTTGTTTTTAAAGTCTTTGATATGACTCGGCCGGGATTCGAACCCGCGACCTCAAGCGTCCGAGGCGTACGCTCTAGCCAAACGCTATCGTTGATGCCAAGTCTCCGGACGTTGCGAATTGGTTACAGTGATAGTTCTAACCTTTGTTGGCGCCATGACCTCAACTGTTAAGGTCCAGCTATATGTTAACTTCGGAATGGCATTGAATTCACTTAATCATCATAACGGTGCACAATGCGAATTTCCGTCTCCTACTCCCCCATAACGAGTCTACCGTATATTAAAATTCCTCCTTTCCCCCAAAATGACCCATCATGTTAAATTTCCTATTCCGCGATGATGATCCAGGTGTAACATGTTAATTTCTCCAGATAATGATTCAACCGTAATGTTAAATTCCTAATATTGTGTTATATTTCCCTTATGCCCATAGTGACCCAAGAATAATGTTAAATTCCAAGTTCTCTCCATGGTGACTCACACTGTTACATTTCCATTTTCCGCCATATTGATACGACCGTAATGTTAACTTTCCCTTTCCCATACAGTGATCCAATTCTAATGTTAAATTTCCATCCATGATGTTACATTTCCCTTTTCTTCTCACAGTGACCCAGGAGTAACGTTACATTTCCCATTACCCCGTAGAAACCCCACGATGGTATATTCCCATTTCCCATATTTTGACCGAAACCGTAATGTTAAATTATTTTTATCCTCATACCCACCTGACCGTAATGTTAAATTCTCTTTATCCTCACACCCACCTAACCGTAATGTTAAATCATCTTTATCCTCATACCCACACAACAGTAATGTTATATTCCCCTTTCACCCATAGTAACCCAAAATGTTAAATTCCCTTCCACACTTCGCCGACCCAATGAAATATTAAATCCCTCTTCTTCCAAATGTTAAACACTTGGGCCTATTAATATTTAATATAAAAATACCCTTTTCCCTAATTTAGGCCTAAATCTGGATTTCAATTTCTCATTCCTGCCGATGGGTGATTTTTCCTCAATCAATCTTCTTTATACTACCCTCGAATCTGACCAAATGTAACAGAAAGCATTCAAGCACGAGGAGCTTAGTTTTATGCAAATGATGCCTCTTTGAAATGTGATTGCCTTCGCCACAAAAAAAAATTGAAACAAATTTAAAATAAAATTATCTGACCAGGAGCATGTTGATTAACTCTGTCAGAAAGCATTCTGGCATAAAGTCCTTTCAGTGGTGGAGAAATTATGCCGTTTCAAATATCGATTAACATACAAACACAGAAAACATTGAAAGAATTGTTTTCATAAAATATGCGATCAATAGTATTGGAAAGATACTCAGCAGAAAGCATCATACCAAACCAGATTTCTTGGCCATCTTGTTGTTGGTTATTTAGCAGATGACAGTCATTAAAGCATTTTAAGACTGTCATAAAACATTCTAAGACCCACTTGTTTTCTTTTTATCCTCACACGAAAGAGGCACTCGAATCTTGGAGCTGCAAATTGTTTTTTGTAATCAATGAATTTACAGTTATAACTCAAAACCAGCCCAAGATCGCAAACTTGATAAACAGTATTAATATGTTCGTGCTACGATGCCATGTTGAATTTTCATTTATTCTTCCTCGGTTACGAAACGAAATTTATTTCTCTATATCTGTAAATAAGTTTCGATTTGTCACACTATGATTCATGTGTATTCAACAAGAGTTGAGGCTTTTCGATATTGTCAGAAAAGATTAAAGTACAATCTCTATTAGGAAAGGACAGATCGTAGGGTATAAAAATGGCAAAGTCGTTTCAATTACAAACAGAGAAAAGGTGTCAAAACAGCTGATCGTAAAACTCTAATTCTTTTCACAAAATACTTAGACAAAGTTCAAATAAATTGAACAAATTTTGATATTTCTCTATTCATCTTGGATGGCTGCTACATATTTAAAAGACTGCTACGGTGGCCCAGTGGTTAGAGTATCCGCCGTGGGTTCGAACTCCGGCCGAGTCATACCAAAGACTTGCAAAAATGGTACTAGCAGTTGCCTTGCTTGGCGCTCAGCATTAAGAGGTTTGTGTTAGGACTGGTCAGTCTTGTGTCAGGATAATGTAACGGGGTGGGACATCATGCTACAAGTCTGCGACATGATGCCCCAGTGCTAGTCATCACTATAAACTGCCACATTGCAGACATTGTAGCGGTATGACTGAAAAATTGTTAATGCTTCGTTAAAAATCCAAATCACACAAACACTCACACATTTAACAAAAAATCAAGGTTAAAGAGAGAATAAATCTGTAACTAGTTAGTATTGGATTATGTCTAATTCAGTTCATTAGAATATAGGTAATTAAAGTTAATTAGTGCAGCATGGAAGAATTATCAATTATGATGAAGACCGAAAGAAAGGCTAAATCACACTGAATAGCAGTATAATTATTTCTTATTTTTTAACGAGTTGTTACATTCTCTTACGGCTATATTATTGTCGCTTTCCAAGACTTTCTTATGAAATAAAATATCAGATTTAACAACAGATTTTTGACGAAATGCCGTACATTCAAAGTAAAACAGTGATACAGCAATCTGAATATGAATTCGATTAACTCGTACCCTCTGACGAAATCTGATCTTTTTCGTCGAAAGTTCATCAATGACCTGCTTGGAAAAAAAATTCCCAGAACTTTCTTCAGTATTTTCAATAAAGATATCTGCCCTCAGAGGCGATAATTAATAATGGCTAATAATAATGTAAATCCGATTAAATTCACAAATGTTTTATTTTAAATTCTATATTCCTCGTAACCATGGTTTTAAAAAATGGGGTATGAGAGGAAGATTTTCCTCTTTCAATGAAAGTGGCGGCCGCTAGAAAGAAAATCAAACGAAACAGAGAATTTTACGCGCATGAAATGACAAAATATTATAATTAACGAAAAATATAGCATGATTAAGAATTGTAATAAAACTGGACTTGAATTATGAAGGAGAAGGATGCCGGACACTCCTCTATAGCATGCAAGGATAAAAACTCAACATTACACTTACTTGCAGAGGGTGACATGACATGACTACCCTCGTTTTATATTGTGTAGGTTACTTCATCTTTAGAAATCCTTTTTATAAATTAGCTCTTACAATGGCATATTAAATTTATTTCCTGACATTATAAATTCTTTAGTAATAACTTTTTATATTTCAAACTGTATTCTCTAAATGAAGAAGGATTCAAATATATATTGTTTTTTGTTTACAAATTAAATTCAGTATCTGTTACAGAAGGGCTGGCAGCCTGAATCAGAATTATAAATGGATTCTGAATAGTAATATGGAGTCTACACACACACTAAATTAGTAATTGAAAATGGGGATAATCTAGTGACAGTCAAATGATTGGTGTTTTATTTGAGATATTGGCAAATAGTGGCGGTAAATCCCTGTCAACACAAAAATGTGCCTCCACGCGATACGTCATTATTGTATTTACATTGATAACACTGAAGGAAAACATTGATGTTATTCTACTGACGTTGAAATTGTGACGTGGACACATAATACAGTGGACTACCATATCTGCGTCGCTGGGGCTTGCTGTTATTGTATATGTAATAGAAAAGAACGAAAACCAAGTTTTGTACAGTTCAACAAATAACTGATTTCCCTTTAATATCCTTCCAAATTCATTTTAGATGGTAAGTTGGAGTCGACGTAGTCGCTTTTCTCTGTGTCCCTCTCTCCGGCCTCGTTTCAGGTGTTCAACCATAATTTTGTTGTCTCCTCTCCTTGCCCACTTTATGGGTGTATATTTAGAGCTATTTCCCTTTAAAGGGACACAGATAAGCGACCTAAATATTTCTCTGGGTTTTACTTCTGAGATTGAAAATTACCAACTCTCTTTCTCTCTCTCTCTCTCCGTCCGATATCATCATAGCGTAATTTACCTAACTGCCGAAAATTAATACACGTCTATCTAGGTTTGAATAACTTCTCATCCTTCCGCGTTTTCGTAACAAACCGATTTCTGGAAAGTCCCACCTTATAACACAAATGGACACGTGACAAAGTGCTGAGGTGGCTGGCTGATATCCTTGAAAGAGAAAGGCGGAAAGAGAGAATCCCAAATAAAACAGGTCACTAATTCATAAAGTTTGTTACAGCGGGACAACAGCAAAAGGATGCAGCGGCAAAGATTGGTGGACTGTTACAAAAAGCAAAGTCCTGGGAGAGTTCGGTCGACGTGGGTAGGACACTGGTATTTCCTCACGACCTTCAGATTTCCCTGCACCCTGACATTGTCATTTGATCACCAGATGCAAAGAAAATGATCCAAGTGGAACTTCCTGTGCTGTGGGACAGAAGCTGTTTAGGAGAGAAAGAGGATGAAGTACCAAGGAGGTTTTCCATCCTAGTCAGTCTGGAGGATACTCAGTGTACTGGGAATAAAAGAGGAAGGGCACGCAAGACAGCTGTACAAGCACTGAGCAGGGCCGCAGAGAAAGTGTCTAGTTGGCCCTGGCTCAGACATATAGACAAAATATGACAACCATCGCAGACAAGCAGTACCTGATCACTACTGCCGCCCCGCTATCTGGAGGTTGTTCAGAGATAAGGGGTGAAACATCCTTATAAAGATGAAAACTCGGCTGATGAAGTCTGTGGAAAGCAGTTTCACCAACTGTATATCTACAAAATTCAACTGGTAGAAAATTGTCTCTGCATCGTCTCAACTTCGTCATTTTTACGGTATTTATGACCCCCAAATTCACACTGCCTTGTTCATCAGTCTGCCGTTAAAAATCAAATACGTCCTAAGCCAGGTATAATAAAACCACTGCAGCCTAGCGATTTAATACAGTACCTAGCACATTCGTCAAATTTAATTGTTACGAATTACACTGACCGCGGCAAGATTCACTCTCTTGTGTGCTGCCATAACATCTTACTAAACTGACAGTGTTACACAGAGGTGGCGCTCTACAGTTTCGTATTTTGCAGGGTTAGGATTTTAAAGAAAAAGAATTTCCCTGGCTTTCCTCACTGGCTATTTAAAAAGACCTTGTATATCTTGGGTATAATGCAAAGAACCTTTAATTCCCTTTATTTTGATGTATGATTGATGGGTGTACTATGGATTATAGAGTATACAGCTTGGCCTTACTTCAGATGTGCACCTTTCAAAAAAGTACTAGCTCTACTTGGTCATTTTCACTTCCTGAATTTCAGAAGTAAATTGTATAAAAAAGAGCCGATAACTTTTTTTACATTTTATATATTTGGTAATTCATTCATTGCACTTTCAGAAGCTGGTATTGTCTAGTCTGGCAAAATTCATTTTCCCTATTTTAATAGCTGCTATGTATATTGTACTTTAGACTAATTCAGGCTGATTTTTTTGAGCACAAGGGAGCAGTCATTTTAGTTAGCAGTGTGCTTAAATCATGTAAAATTTCCAAAAGTACAATATCCAAAAGAAATATCATCCACATTACATTAATGAAACATAGAGGTATGCCAACATTCTCTCCATTGTGCATGTTTTAAATGCGAACTACTTCACCATACATACGTCACTCTCTCAAAAGTACATATTATCTGGTGAGCGCCCCCAGAGCACTTATACCGGAAGTAGGGTAATCATACCAGGCGTGTATCTGAGGAAATCTGGCAGTGATATCAGATGTTTACCTGAGTATATGAAGTACTGATACCAATGCGTAATCTCCTCTCCCCCCAAAGATATATATGTTTATTTATACATGTTAAATATCTCAATATTATTC
The DNA here is from genome assembly GCA_028554795.2 of Sinohyriopsis cumingii. NCBI lineage: Eukaryota > Metazoa > Mollusca > Bivalvia > Unionida > Unionidae > Sinohyriopsis > Sinohyriopsis cumingii. Next base: position 42,022,124 of record CM068830.1, on the reverse strand, counting down.
ATGCGGTGTTAATTGTATGTGCTTTCTTATTTAGCTTGAATTGTGTCTGATATCTATGGTACTTGTTATGTATATTTTATTTAATTATACCGGAATTAATATATATTTATTTCAATTTAATCGTTTGTTTGTCAGTTTTATTTTTTTTATTTTTCATTACACGTTATTTTCCAGAAAATAGTTTGACCTTGACTGTTCGTTTTAGTAAAAACCAGGTTTTGACCTAGGTCCTGACCTTGATTCAAAATTAGTACCAAATCGTAACTAAGTTCTATTTTTATTTTAAAATGACTGGTTGTTGTCATGATAGGACTACTGATTTAAGATGTAAACCATTTTTTAATTTTATTTCTTAGAGTAAAATGGTTGGTTTTCGTCAGTGCCACACTGGGTGTACGTAATTTTTAACAAGTAAATAATTTCGACGAGGTTCTGGAACATGGTCACGTGACCCCCTTTTTGCGTTTTAGAATACGATAAAACCATTGTTTTGTGATATATTCTCAGTTTTGGGGCCTTTTCTTTACAGAGGAAGGTGTATGTTGTGCTGTTTGGAGTTATTTCTAATTACATGGATTCAAAAGGATTAATTCTCTTTTTTCCTGGAAAATACGTGTGCTCATGTGAAATTCTTGAACAAAGACAGCTTTTAAAATTTTTTATTCAGATTTCCAAAACCGGAGGGATATTTCTTGTTTCTACAAGGAACTGTAGACTTCAACACTACAGGTTACAGCATACGTCATCATCTTCCATCTTGGATTCTTCGTCGGGACTCGAACTTGAAGCCATTAGAACATGTTATTGTCAGGAATCCTAAAATTTTATTCTTGGATTATTCTTGGATTATTTTTGGATTTGATTCTTACAGCAGTAAGTTCATATTTTTTTCATTTTTCCAGATTTTTTCCAGGGAAGAAAAATTATTATAGTTTTCAAAGCTTGTTGTTTTCACTCTTTCTTGTGTTACTGTTTATTCGAGCCTAAACACATAACATAATGAATCGCATTTCATAAACCAGGGCAAAAATAAATTATATGCCATAGCTTTTGTCCATCCGACTTGTTAGAAAACTAATATATTACCCCCAAGGTATGCCACGGTAACAATCGATAGGTGAATGTTAAATTGACACTGACATATTTTTGGAAGATAAGAATCTAACCTGCTTTGGTATGACTTGTATTTGATAAAGATCTTTCAAGTAATACACGAGAAAGTCCGACCTATATATTTCCCCATCTACATTTAAATGGTACATCCTATGCCCTACATGTCTCATTTCATGTATGTATGTCTGTATGTATGTATGTATGTATGTATGTATGTATGTATGTATGTATGTATGTATGTATGTATGTGTGTGTGTGCGTGCGTGCTGCGTGCGTTTGTGTGTGTGTGCGCGTGCGTGCGTGCGTGCGTGCCTGCATGCATGTATATATGTATGTATGTATGTATGTATGTATGTATGTATGTATGTATGTATGTATGTATGTATGTATGTATGTAAATATATTCTTTGGTATATGCTTAAAAAAGTATCCCATTAGTTTAATGTTGTTGCTACCGGTTAGTATCTAGCATTATTGACCGTAATAGTTAAGTAGATATATATATTCACTGCTTCCTTACATGGTAAATACGAGCCCGCATTCCGATGAACTACTTCGGTTTACGGCTAAATACAAATGTCGACAGAAACGTCGAACGTTGACCACACCATACATCTGAATCCCACCAGAGACCAGCAGAGATAGAGTCCTTGCTACCCGACGCCATGGCCGAGGAATCGACTCTCTGAGAATGATGATGTTTGGTATTTTTTTATATATCTAACATATCTCCTAATTACTGTTGATCCTAATTGCAATATAATTATATCTAAGGACTTAAATTGCCAAGACAGAAAAAAAAAATACATGATAATATACACAGGAATTGAAAATGCACTAATGTGGTCGTACGAGAGAGAGAGAGAGAGAGGCTAAGGCTTACACCAATATATATATATATATATATATATATATATATATATATATATATATATATATATATATATATATATATATATATATATATATATATATATATATATATATATATATATATATATATATATATATATATATATATATATATATATGTATACGTATGAATATGAAAAACCTCTCCTACACATGAGCAGTATACTTATCCACTCTGTACAACATTTTTTTAAATATCATATCTAGGAATGAAATAATACTCAAGTGACTCAGAAATGAATCAATGACTTTATTTGCCTGTATTATGTATGACTTATGGGGCACAATACCTTCACAATAGTCCGAACACAACTTGCACATTTTATTGTCAAGCGTGCAGCACTGAATTGTTCCAATAGACAAGAAAAAGAAGAAAAAAACTTAAAAAACCTAAAAAGATAAAAAAGCAATAACTTTTAAAAAAATGAAACTCTATGAAAGCAGTGCTACCTGAGGACTTTTAACAAGGGATATTTTATCTGTTTGATTTTATAGTTTCATGCAGGTCCGGCCCTAGGATGTGCATGGCCCAAGGCAGCATGCGGGGCCCATGGCAGCTTGCGATGAGCGCGGGGCCTGAGGCGGTTGCCTCGTATACCTTGCAAAGGCTTATTGTTTTCGCTCTGCCACAATATGGCAAAGAATGACATTTTAATTCGTTTGATGAAGAAAAAAAATAATGAATTTGCCAAGCTGTTGAGTGGCCTTGCAAACGTTCGTGATTATCTCGTAAGTGTATCATTCTTGTCGAGAAATCGCTTTTTCATCTGTGCGGAATATTTTCTTTGGAGAAAGATCAATCTTTTAAGAGAAATATTTTTGATGAACATTAATACTTTGTGTCGTAGAGAGAGAGAGATGGAGAGAGGCAGTCGACAATAAGCGTGTGTGTGTCTATATATATATATATATATATATATATATATATATATATATATATATATATATATATATATATATATATATATATATGTATGTATGTGAGTGTGTGTGTGCGTGCGTGCGTTCGTGCGTGCGTACGTACGTATGTATGTATGTATGTATGTATGTAAGTATGTATATATATCGTCCGTTAGATCTATAAAGATACAAATGCATGGTGCCTGGTGTTTGTTTATTACAAGAAACATGTATGACAGCAAAATACGTGTTTAGAGAGGTTTTAAGGAATTTTCTGAATAAAAACAACTAAAATGCAGGTCACTTGCCATAATTAATATTAATTTCCTCCTTTAAGGCCCATATTGGTTGAGGATCAAGATTACAATGCAATCGGATGACTTCTATATCAAAGGCCTATAGAAACAGACTGTTCGTACCATTACAATATTTCTGACGTGAATGTATGTAGGTGTGCAGACATCTGCGTACTTTCAAAATTATACACCACATAACGCAACTCAAGCTCTCCACCTTCAACCATAAAATGTACCTCAGTAAATTTGAATAATGATCATGTTCTTTGAAACTTACTGTATCACGGTGATGCTTAATTGGAAAAGTAGGAAGCCGTTTCTAAATTAATCATGCGGGGAAGCAGTTAAGTATACACACCTAACTTGCTAACATTTTAGAGGAAAAGAATACATTACATATTATAGGAAAGAAAAGAAGTAAGCGGAGATGTGAGATTATAAAATAGTCAACGCCTATTTTTGACTTGTTTAAAACATCTCGGTCGCGTCATATGTTATTTCTGATACGACTTATAAAATGCAAAATGTGAAGACAGAAAAAAAGATCAGCACTTTACACACACACACATACACACACACACACACACACACACACACACACACACACGTATACAGATCGATTGATCGATCAATCGAGAGTGATTTGTATTTTTAACGTAGCTTTAACAAACTGAGTCGTATCGCTACGATGTCTGCAATGTGGCAGTTTATAGTGATGTCTAGCACTGGGGCATCATGCCGCACACACGTAACATCATGTCTCACAAAGTCAAATTTTCCTGACACCAAGCCGACCATTCTTAGTACTAACTTATTAACGCTGAGCGCAAAGTGAGGCAGCTGCTAGTACCATTCTTACAAGTCCTTGGTATGACTCGGCTGGGGTTCGAACAGGCGAACTCCCGCATCTGAGGAGGACGCTCTAACCATTTTGACCACCAGAGAGAGAGAGAGAGAGAGAGAGATGTATACTAATATATAATTTATCTTTTCGCCTGCCAAACTTTTTCAATGCATTCTTGCATCGTGCCAATGCTCGTCGCCTTATTTTTACTGGGATTTTGAACAACGGACTGCGTGGTTTTGAAGGACAGTTTCGTGTCTTAAAGAGACGAAGTTCAACATTAAGGCTACATGAAGAAACGAATGTTTTCCTACTTGTACCAAATATTTATTTCCCATCAGACACTTAGGAGACTTTCAAACAAAAGTCTTTTAAAATTATCACCGCTTAACTGTCAGGATTAAATTACCTAATTACCGCTCACGGGCTTTTTGAGACTTTAATTCGCCTTCTTTCTGTCAGTATTACTTCAAGGTGTCAAATATTCAGTGTGAAAACAAAATAGGATAAAAACCGAGAATTGCTTCCGCGTGCTATTGGCTATATTGGTTTTGATGAAAAGAATACGATTGTGTGCATGTAGTCATTTTTTTAAATGATCTCGGAATCCGTTGGCTCATTACAATTTTTAAGCCCAAAACGAAATTGTGCGTGGGGTTTAGCGATTGTTACAATAGAATATGAACCCTTATTGCACCTTGTATATGGCGGATTGCAGTATTATCTCTTTCCCAAGCAGAAGGATCAAATATTCGTTACCTCAATCACGGTTCCTCTCCACGATAAAATAAGAAAGGATATTCCACTGCAACGCGATATGTTTACCTTCAACCCTAATTAGTTGTATACATCACATAACGAGATATCAATTTATCTAATGTCAGATATTTATTTCCCTCCTCCCATGGTACTAAGTACCTTAAAAAATTTCTGACATATAATTTAATTAAATCTTAAATATTTACGATTTGCTTTCTTTGAAGTGATTTTCCATTCTTCATTTCGCCACTCTCATTGCAAGATCTTGAAATATTGGTGGTAACATGATATCAAAATGAAGGGAAGGGGAAGTCAGTTTTCGACAGTTACTTTGCAAATAAGATACTTTTTGCAGAAAGAGAATCGTTGGAATCTCATCATTTACAGCGGTAGAACATCCGTAGTTTTTTTTCTTCTCACAGTTCATGTCCAATTCTGCTATTCAACTTAGCCTGCCTTCTGGAATCAAGAGCTTTTGTCCATATATGGATTTATGATGAAATTAAAACACTTAATTTCATATCTACTTCTTATCAGTATATACTAAGGCCAAAGCATAATTATCATTTTGCACAAGGTTTCCTCCGAAAAGGAACCAAGAATATTAATTTCACTGCAAAAAAATGCAACCTTGAAACAACGTTTCGCTTTAATGTGTTTCCAGTTGGAGGAACATGCACAAGATAGCAGGCATGGTGAATCGTTAATTGCAGCGTACCAAGGTAATGTAAATTCAGTATACAAGTATCTGTGAAACCTACAACTAACATTGCATTTACTACATTTAACATTCAGATGGACGGGGAGGATCGTACAACCAATAAACCACTACAGAAAGATTGCATTCCAACAAATTAGGGAATAACCTTGACGATATCAGGTGCTAAAAAAGATAGTAAAATGTCCGGTATCTAACCCTTCATTGATCAGATATATGCTACATAAAATCATATTCGTCCAAATACAATTGCTGTCTAGATTTTCTGAATCTCCGGGATGTATGATTGTGTGATACCAATCACATTTACACTGGAAACCTGCACGAATCTCTGGAAAAGAAATTGACTTAACCTAGAAACGGATATGTGCCCTAAAGGGCAAATATTATCGCGTTTCGCCAGTATGCTTTATCTTCAAACCAATGCTAGATATTTAATTACCTTATTGCACCCATCACAGAAATGTATTATATAAGAAACGAAAATAACGGTACTTGTCGCTTAATGTAAACATCCTCTAATTTGTACGTACTGCTTTCCAACTATATTTTTTTTATCTAACTGCAGTTACGACGGTCCAAACTAGTAGAAACTGAAGGAATATAATAGGCGATATTTATCTGAAACAAATAACAAAGCAGCACACGAATATTCGAAGATATGAATGACAAGAGAACTGCAATACAGAAATATAGTATATAAGACACGACTGATAGATAAAACAAAAATATACAATTTTCATTATAAAAAATAGATAACAGAATACGTAATATATCTTTTGAAAGTTACATTTTAAATCTTTTCCCATAAGCTTAGATGCATTACTACTTTAACTGTAGTGGTCTATTTTCATATATATATATATATATATATATATATATATATATATATATATATATATATATATATATATATATATATATATATATATAGAGAGAGAGAGAGAGAGAGAGAGAGAGAGAGAGAGAGAGAGAGAGAGAGAGAGAGAGAGAGGGGGGGGGGGGGAGAGGGAGAGAGAGAGAGATTTCCACCAAACAGTGCGGTAACGGCCAACGGGCTTGATAACAACATTTTAATTTACGAATACATACTAGTATCATAGAGATTAGAATATTTTGTTCGGAGACAACATATATTTGAACGTATATTTATCTAATAACCATGTCTTATAATCCGTGTATTTTCCTTTCTTCAGTGTTGCATATCCTTGAATTCCTGTGTACTCCTTTGTTATTTATTTCTGATGAAAACGTCAAACGCCAGACAGGTACAACATTTTTCTGTAAGTATAAAGTTTCCTGGCATGCCACTCGTAGGATACCATATCTTAGCGATCAGTAATAACATTGCTCTTGTCATAGCTTGACGGCTTGCTCAGCTACCACAATTTCCATCCACCTGTATGCAAGTGTGTGATAACATATTCAAACGCGCATTTGATTATATATATAGACACACACATACACAGATGTATGTTAGGCATTTCTATATCGTGTGTTCACGTTTTGTGCATGACTGTACCTTGTAATGATCATTTGCAGAAGACATTAATTCTTGTCCATGATTTTCCATTGTGATCACTGAGTATTGCGACATATGTCACGTGGGGATGAATTGTGACATAAATCGTGGATGTATACGAGAAAGAAGTGAACACTTATTCCTATTAATATTTCTGTTCTTATATTCAGTCTGCAGAAGTATTTACTGCTGTGTTTAGAGTTAATTCAAGAGGAATCATTTATTTAAATTGTTTACTTGAATTACAAAGTGCTCATATGAATCACTGGATTAAGAACTATTCAGAGTTTATTGTGAATTCATTTGAGGACGTTCTGGACAAAGAAAGTGTTGTACATTAAGACTGTTGGTACTTCAGCACATTCAGTGCTATTGTTACATTAGCTTTTTCAGGACAATAACTTCATTTGGAACACTATTTTTTGGTATTTGTGATATAAATTTATTTAATTCAAATACTTTAAAGTCGTCTTACAGTTTCATTTCATATATATATATATATATATATATATATATATATATATATATATATATATATATATATATATATATATATATATATATATATATATATATATATATATATAATACAGGTTAGAGACTTTTTAATTTATACTCTTCGGAGATGTGAACCCAGATCAGCAGGTCAACGGCACCCATCGCATTGCTTGCACACACGAGCTCATATTCCCTCTAGACTAAGTACACACCACCAACAATAATGTTACTCAGTCGATGTTATATGCACTCATGTGTTGCAGACAAACTCGTATGACGATCTCGTAATTAATTCTCATGCATCTGTTCTTATGTCACGTGTTTAGGCTCGAATAAACAGTAACACAAGAAAGAGCGAAAACAAGCTTTGAAGAATATAATAATTTATTACCCTGGAAAAATTCTGTAGAAATGAAAAAAAATATGAACAGACGGTTTTAAGAATCAAATCCAAAAATAATCCAAGAATAATCTACGAATAAAATTTTTGAAGTCCTAATGATAAAATGTTCTAATGATTTCAAGTTCGAGTCCCGACGAAGAATCCAAGATGGAAGACGACGACGTATGCTATAACCTGCAGTGTGTTGAAGTATAGAGTTCCTTATAAAAACAAGAAATATCACTCCGGTTTTGGAAATCTGAATAAAACGTTTATAAGAGATCTCTTTGTTCAAGAATTTCACATGAACACACGTATTTTCCAGGAAAAAAAAGAATTAATCCGTTTGAATCCAAATAATCTGGAGAAAAATTAACATATAACTCAAAAAAAAGCTGGTCACAGAAACTTTCCGGTGTAAAGAAAAAGCCTCAAACTGAGAATATCTCTCCAAAACAAAAGTTATATCGTATTTTAAATCGCAAAGGGGGGGGGGGGTCACGTGATCATGGTCAAGAAACTCGTCGAAATTATTTACTTGTTAAAAATCACGCACATCCAGTGTGGCCCTGACGAAAACCAATCATTTTACTCTTAGAAATAAAATTTAAAAAAATACTTACATCTTAAACCACGTAGTCCCATCATGACCTCGACAACAACCAATAATTTTAAAGTTAAAATGCAACTTATTTACGTGGCTGCTACTAATGTTGAATCAAGGTTAGGATCTAGGTCAACACCTGGTTTCTTCTAAAACGAAAATTCAAAGTCAAACTATTTTATGAAAAAAGTATAAGTTCCTAACAAACAGAAGAACTACATAATTTTGACACATAATGGAAAATAAAAAGATTTTCAAACTTACAAACAATGAACACAGATATAATTAAATCAAATATACATAACACTTCCCCCATGAAGAAAAGAAAGATTTATATGATAAAGCTTTCTTTTTACCACAGATTAATTATACATGAGGTTAAAAGAACTTATATAAATTACACACAGTGTACATGAAATAATACATTGTTATACATGGGAAAGTGCGTTTGCTATTAAATTATCTATTCCCTTGATGTGCCTGATGCCAATATTATATTCCTGTAACAACAAACTCGACCTAAATAGTCTTGTTACAACAAACTTCATCCTAATAGTCTTTGATTTTTAGTTTTCATCTTGCTGATGAAAGTAAGGTGGTTGTGGTCACTAAATATAATAATCGAAAAAGAACCTGAACTAAGGTAAACTTCAAAATGTTGTAATGCCAATATCAAAGCCAATATTCCTTCTCGATTGTTGAATAATTTCTTTGGTGCTTATTTAATTTTTTAGAAAAATAGCACACTGGATAATCAATACCATTTTCACCTTCTTGAATCATAACTGCTCCAACCCCAACATCACTTGCATCAACAGACAATTTAAATGATTGGTTGAAATTTGGAGCTGTAAAAACTGGCGCGCTTTTAAGTATGGCTTTAAACTTTTCAAAAGCCTCCTGACATTTTTCAGTCCAAACTAACTTGTTTTTCTTACTCAATAAATTTGTCAAGGGTTCAGCAATGTTAGAAAAATTGGAACACAATTTTCGATAGTATCCGGCCATACCCAAAACTCGCATCAGTTGCTTTTTATTTACAGGCACAGGACATTCAGAGATAGCCTTGACCTTAGCATATATAGGTTTAACTTGTCCATGTCCCACGATGTGTCCTAGAAAAGTTACACTATCACGGGAGAACTCACTTTAAGATAAATTAATTTTTCAAACATGCATGTGTGAGTCTGTCAAAGAATTTCCTAATTGTTGCTAAATGTTCTTTCCAGGAGTAGTTGTAGATGATGACATCATCGATATAAGCATCACAATTGTCTAGACCAGAGGTAATCATATTCATGAGGCGTTGAAATGTACTTGGCGACCCTTTCATCCCAAACGGCATTACTTTATATTGGAAAAGTCCATCTGGAGTCACGAATGCCGAAAGTTCTTTTGCTCTTTCCGTTAGTGGAAGTTGCCAAAATCCTTTTAGAAGTTCAAATTTGGTCACATACATCGCATTCCCGATCTTATCAATACAGTCATCGATTCTAGGTAATGGGAATGAATCTGTTTTTGTCACATTATTCATCTTCCTATAATCGGTACACATATGGAAAGTTTTATCTGGTTTTGGAACAAGTATGCATGGTGAACTCCAGTAACTTTTACTGGGCTCTATAAAACCATTCTCCTGCAAATATTGAATTTCTGTTTTCAAGTATTCCTGTTTGAGAGGGTTCAACCTGTACGGGGGTTGTTTCACAGGTTTAGAATTTACAATTTCAACTTCATGGAAAATTTTGTTTGTTCCCGAAATAAGTACTTATATTCAAATAATAACTGTTTAAGTTCATTTCTTTCCTGCTTTTGCAAATGTGAAAGTCTCTGATGCAGATCTTTCATAATATTTGAATTCCGAAGATTTGTCACTCCAATATCAGTAGAATCCGATGATATTCCTTTACATAAATCTTTAATGAGTGGAACAAGTACAACCAAATTAATTGCATGTTTAACCTGCATATCTCTTTCAATATACTAGTACCCCTATAATTTATTTAGATCCCACGTGCACTATTATTATTATTATCATTTAACTCATTCATATTCATCTTAACTTTGTAAGGGCCGTAGTATCTAATCTGAAGAAAATTTTGAAGAACGAGCAAGAGAGACAGAACTCCATTGTTACAAAACTCAAAAGTTCTCCCCATTATAGTTCTTTCAAACCGTAATTTCACTTTTGACGTGAATAGCTGAATGCTAAATTCAAGCATAATTAGCTGGAAAGTTCCAGACCTAAAATTTGACCCTTGACCCGATTTTACAGATTTGGGAAGTCCAAACTGAGTAAAAAAATCTTTATCAAAGTTTTAATATTCCGCAAAGGAGTTGCGTCTGGAATCCTTGTTGACGCACACATAATGATCAATAGGTATTGATTACCTGACCTGGTCTTAGGTAAGGGACCACCAGGTTGTAGATGAGCCTTAGGTATTTTCTGATCTGGTTTTCCTACCATTTGACAGGTATGACAAGATCTGCAGTATTTTCCCAACATCGCTTTTGAATTTTAGCCAATAGAAGTGAGTTTAAGATCTTGTGATAAGTTTTATTGATCCCTAAATGACCAGCGAAAGGAGTTTCATCGGCCAGAATTAGTATTTCCTGTCTGTAAGGTTTTGGAACTACAAGTTGATAGTTCACTGACCATTCATCATCTGCGGGTACCTCAGGAGGACTCCATTTAAATTCCATTTTTAATGAAATAACAGATACGAACTTAAGTAATAATAATAATAATAATAATAATAATGAGGACTTTGAATAGCGCCTAATCTTTAGAAACTCTAAGTCTTTACAACATTAGACAACACCTATAAGATAAAAATATATAATATTAATATTACAAAAACAAACACCATGAAATTAGAAAAACATTAAAAAATAAAAAAAAAAAACATGCTGAGAATATTTCAGGTAGGAAACATTATTAGGTCTTTAAGTTTGTTCTTGCAGTCGAAATAAGTGAGTTTTGAGAGCCCTCTTAAATGTGATCACTGTGTCTTTGTGTCCAAGTTCAGTGAGCAATTCATTCCACGTTGATGGGCCCTGGTATGCAAAAGAACGCTGTCCATATGACTTTGTTTTCATAGTGGGAATAATGAGTATACGATTGTCAGCGTAAGTATCTTACTGGTGTGTACACATGTGTGAGATCGGATAGGCATATTGGACTAGAGTCCGACAGTGAAACGTAGCACAGTGAACAAATTTTGTGTTTGATTCTGGATCGAATGGATAGCCAGTATAGGGTACAGAGCAGCGGGCAGGTGTGCTCTGATCGTGGTACTCTAAGTATGATCCGAGCAGCTGTGTTTTGAACTTTTTGAAGTTTCTGGAGTAGATATTGAGATGAACCAGACATAATTGAGTTACAATAGTCCAGTCTTGAAAGTACTAATGAACACACAAGTGTTTTAGTGGCATAAACTGAAAGATATTTGCGAATTGAGCTGATGCGTCTCAGCTCAAGATATGCAGCCTTGCATATGTTCATGACATGCTGGTGCAATGTGAGAGTACTGTCCAGAGTAACACCTAGGTTTCGTACTGATTGTGTGAATTTAATGCTGGCGTTGCTGATATTTATTGTTTGAGGTAAATGATGTGAATGAGAAAGTTTTTGTGTTGTGATCATAATGGCCTCAGTTTTATCATCATTCATTTGCAGCTTGTTACATCCATGATTTCACATCAGAAATGCACCTCTCTACACCTTGGATGGTAGCATCAACTTTAGTTGGGTGGCTAGATTTGTATATTTGGGCGTCATCAGCGTACAATTGGTGAGACACTGGATGATGATCTATGACACTTGAGAGCGACTGAGTGCACATAATGAAGAGAAGAGGTCCAAGAACAGACCCCTGTGGAACACCACAACATAGATCAACTGGGTTGGAGTGTATTCCATTTGCAGATACAATTTGTGTCCTGTTGACCAAGTAGGACTTGAATCACAGTAAGGCTGTATCATGAATGCCAAATACATGCTGGAGACGGTGAAGTAATATATCATAGTCTATTGTGTCAAATGCTGCAGACAAATCAAGGAGGGTGAGGACTGTAATCTTTCCGCTATCCAACGCAGAGAGAATGTCATTAACTACTTTTAGAAGAGTAGTTTCAGTACTGTGGCAAGGGCGATATGCAGATTGTACATTGCTAAAAAGACTGTTTGAATTCAGATGAGATACAAGCTGGGATAAAACAACCTTTTCTAAGATTTTTTTATGAATGGGAGATTAGAAACTGGGCGGTAGTTCTTTAAATCGTTATGGTCTAGTGTTGGTTTCTCCAGCAGAGGCTTTACAGTGGCAGTTTTGAAAAAATGATGGGAATTCCCCGGATGAGAGAGAGGTATTAATAACATCAGTTAGTGAAGGCAATACTGAATCTAAGCACTCAAGCAGCAGTGATGTTGGAATTGGATCAATTTCACATGACTTTGGTGCACTCTTCATCAGGATTGTACGTACGAAATCCATAGAGACAGGTTCAAATGCTGCTAATGGCTGCTGCTAAAATTCTGTATCCCAACTGTATGGTGACGACGACGAGTCAATTGAAATTGTGGTGTCAAGCTTATCTCTAATGGTTTGTACTTTGTCACGGAAGAAATTTGCAAACATGTCCGTAAGGTCGACTGGAGAGAAGGTAGTTGGAAGTGGTGTTGATTTGTTCCTTGGCATTAGCTTGTTAGTAATCAGTAGCGTCAGTTTCACTAATGGCTCTTTGAAACAAACAGGAGATCTAAGGATCTTTTTCCTGTTCGACGACAAGTGATTGTCGTTTATCACCCTGATTAAAAAAAGAGAATGAGTCGTTAAAATAGGGTCACTGTGATCAATACCTTCTGACTGATCCAAACAAGTAGTGAAAGTGACCTCATCAAAAGCCTGACCAATAAACGTGTCAGCTGAAGGAATACTTTCCTTATCTACATCATTCTCAAGAGCTTTCTTTGCCATAGCTCTGGTACTTTTTTTAATTGGATCGATTTTCTGATCCAAGCAAGGCTTGTCAGTTACAAGTTGATTAACACAACCTTGTCCCCAGCAAGGTGGTTGCCTAGTAATAAATGAATGCCCTCAACGGGTAAAACATAGACTGTTCCAACCGTCACGGATCCTGATAATAAGTTTGATGACAAATTTAAACAAAGCTGCACTCTACTCCCTGAAAAAGAACACTCTCATTAGAAGAAGTCTTCTCAGAAAAAGGCAATGTTTCTGACAATAAAAGACTCTGAGAAGCGCATGTGTCCCTTAAAATCTTAATAGGGATAGGATTGGCCAAATCACCCAGGAGTGCTATAGAACCCTTCGATATGAATGGTTCATAATTCTTCATAATAAAATCAGACATTGACCTCTTAGAAATAAGAGCATTTTGGAATAGGTCTGTCTTGATTCTGAAGCCTATTTTTCAATTTGTAGTAATCAGAAATAGCGTCTCTTTTTTCTTGCAATAGGAAAACGTAGGAAGAGACAAGGATCTTGAATCAAGCTTCTCTGAAGTTTGATTTTTAGAAGTTGTGCCAGTTTGAGTTTTCGAAGGGCTTGTATTAGGCTGAAACACTTTTCTGCCAGAAGACTGTTGAGTGGGAGTCTTATTTACCAAAGGAACTTTATGCGTTAAAGAATACTCAGCAGCAGCTCGAGAAGTGTTTTCCAAGGTTTCAGACTGATGCTCGTCAAGATAAGACTTAATATCACCATGGACACAGTGTTTGAAATCTTCAAGTAATACAAGTTATTTGAGACTTTGATAATCTCGTTCAACTTTCTTGGCTAAGAACCATATATCAAACAGCTGCTTTTTTCTCTAACAAATTCGACATGAGATTGTCCAGCTTCTTTTCTCTGGTTTCAGGGACTAACTCATAACCCCTTCGGATGCATTCTTTATCCACATCATAGTCACAACTTTGGTGAACTGACAGTTAATTGTAAATATCACTAGCCTTCCAGTGAGTACACCTTGTAATAACCGAGTCCAATGCTCCATTGGCCAGCAACTTTTTCAAAACGAGTAAAGTATTTGTCTACTTTTTCTCTGAGAGGGGGCACTAATTTAATATTCTTTGCAAGATCAAACTTAACTTTGCGTGTGAAGTATGAATGTGCTTTTCACTTGCCAGTTCCATTTCTTTCATTATACATTGATATTCCCTCTCTTGCTTCTTTTTCTCCAACTGTTAATGCTTTTGCTTTTTTTGTAACTGCATTTTTCTTTCTTTCTCAATTCCTGTCTCTCTCTCTCTCTCTCTCTCTCTCTCTCTCTCTCTCTCATATTATAACTGTATCTGTTTTTCTTGGAACAGCATTTATCTTTCTTTTCCTTTTTCTCTTTCTTCTTTCTGAAGCTCCAGCTTCCTCAACTCCAATTCCATCTTGTATTTTAATTCTAATTCCTTTACTTTTATGTCAGAGTCTCATACAGATTTACTGATCGAAACCAAAGCACTGTTATTCAAAACAATCTTTTCTACCAAGTACTGAACCAGAACATTTCTTATTTTCTGTTTCGTTAAGGAAGCCGTTACCTCAGAAAGATCGTATTTTCTATCAATATGAATAAATTCATCTTTTTTTAAACGATCTAATTGTTCCTGGGTCGGATTTGAAAGAAAGATTTCCAATTTTAATGACATTTTAGAAAAAGCTTGCCGATTTCACTAAAAAAATTTAAAACATGGGGAATTCAAATTTAAAAAAAAACAAAGTTTTCTGAAATATTCTAGACAAAATTCAAAATTATCCCGGACGACCCTCCATTTCTTATGTTACGTGTTTAGGCTCGAATAAAGGGTAACACAAGAAAGAATTAAAACAACAAGCTTTGAAAAATATAATAATGTATTTCCCTGGAAAAATTATGTAAGGATGAGAAGGAAAAAATATGAACTTACGACTTTAAGAATCAAATCCAAAATTAATCCAAGAATAATCCACGAATAAAAGTTTTGAAGTCCTAATAATAAAATGTTGTAATGATTTCAGGCTCGAGTCCTGACGAAGAATCCAAGATGGAAGACGACGACGTATGCTATAATCTGTAGTGTGTTGATATCTACAGTTCCTTGTAGAAACAAGAAATGTCACTCCGGTTTTGGAAATCTGAATAAATTTTTAATAAGAGCTGTCTTTGTTCAAGAATCTCACATGAACACACGTATTTTCCAGGGAAAAAAAGAATTATTCCTTTTGAATCCAAATAATCTGGAGAAAAATTAACGTATAACTCGAAACCTCGAAAACTGGTCACATACACTTTCCAGTGTAAAGCAAATATTCGAACTCTATGTGTCTGCTACACGCGAGTGCATGTAACAATGATATAGTAATATAATGTTTTGATGATGTATTCTTAGTCGTTAGGGAATATAGCCTCGTGTGTGCAGGCAAGGTGATGGGTGCCGTTTACCCCCATACCCTGGTTTGAATCTCCGTAGAGTCCGAATTAAAAATTATCTAACCTGTGTGTGTATATATTTATATATCTGTGTGTGTGTGTGTGTGTGTGTGTGTGTGTGTGTGTGATCCTGAACTTGATTTAAACTTGTTTAAAATGTGAAACATGTAATGAATAAATTGAAAATCATGTTCTGAGTGGAAATTTGGAGAACAGTGAGGATTGGTGTAATTTGAAGCAAAAACAATGTGGTTGATCTCATAATTCTTAGTAATCCAAGAAACCAAGTCAATTTCAACTTTGTGCTAAAACTCATACTGCTGATTCCGATTTAAATCCAACGACATTTTGCCTTACATTGAACCAAGATAACCCTTTTCTCCCTCAACTATAACCAACATAACCAATAAAGTACAACGGACAACCGTGTACATGTACCATCATACAGTCTCAGGTACCCTTAAAACGAATCGCATAAGATTAATTTACTGATCTTCTGGCCGTATTTACTACCATACTTAACTCGAGTTTTAGTGCAGTAGAAGTGCCTAATATCCCCAAGTATGCTAGGACAATGGTCATCCTCAAATAACTGAATGCATATCATTTTACCTTCTTAAGCTTATCTAAGATCAATTAAACTTCCCCGATGGGATCGAACGACCCACAGAATATTATTGACAAGCTTTCTCACATACCCACTTCTGCCGAGCCCGAGACTCGAGCTCAAGCAGACAAGGGTAAGATGATAGTGATCGGTAAAGGGGAGCGCTTTAGACCACTCGGCCACCCGGTGCCCCAATTTAGCTTGTAATGATACAATCAACCGTGTCATATATATATTTGTTGATTATTTGTTGATGTGTTTCATAAACAAATATTAGGAATCATTATTAAATATGATAAAGATAAATGTCATTGATTCTCAATGTAGAAGGCAGTGATGTCCGATTGCGCTCACAAAAACCAGATACCATACAAACTGCCGTAAGAAAAATCCATTATATGGTATTAATTTTTAGAGACTAACTAGGACTGGGAAATGGACGCAAAAGTCATTCACCAACTGTATTTCCTCAGTTAAGTTGATTTTTTCAGATTTACAAATTTATGAAGTTTTAAAAATGTTAACATTCAATTATTGAATGAAATCCGCATGAAATGAAAAACGGTAAGTATGCTTTTGATCATGAAATCGTGGGAAAGATTCGTTAGGCTTCATTCCATATTCATGGGATTACGAGAACCATACAGCTGGGGGAGCAACATAAGTGTCAATGAACACAAACATCCCTTCCCCGCAAATCTTCGCTTTTCTGTCTCCAGAGATTGCAAATCAGCTTGAAAAGAATGAAATGGTCCAAAGTGATTGATAAAACTAATTTAGCCATTGACGGCATTGCGTAATTTTGTCAAGATTGCAGCGAACAACTTGCAATTAAAGTCACCTGTAGACAATCGGAAAACCCTGATGCGCTGCTAGGTTGCGCCCTTTTGATCATATTGATCCGTAAAACACGTAATGTGCCACTGTCGCTTTATTTTCAAACAGAATGAAATAAATTATTACACTATACTACACACAACGCTCAGAATTCTTGTTTTAGTAATTGGTCTCACAGATAAACACGTGACAAGTAGATCACACACACACATCTGCATACATGTATGTATGTATGTATGTATGTATGTATGTATGTATGTATGTATGTATGTATGTATGTATATACATTGTTATGGATATCTGTATCATCTATTAAATTATACTTTAATGTTCACTTAAGTAACTTAGGTTCATGCAATTTATATTTTAATATAGTGGCTGGCTAGCACTATAGTTAAGTACATGTACACGAAGTTGTAAGAATCTCATTTATAAACCTAGGGCGATCACCAAGGTCAAGCCAGCAACTATTTAGGTCAAATATGCCACGCATTAATTTGAATGAAGGTCACGTAAACATCAAAATAGGACTACGTATGCCCCGTAGAGCTATCATGCACGCCTTAATTGTTGACCGTTATAATAATTTCGAAATATTAGGAGTTTAGTGTTCGAGAATCTAGAAGTGTATCAGATTATGTTGATTTGGTGCATATATAGAGACTATATAATTAGAATGCACGCACCACATATGCCATTCTTCAGTCTTTGACAATTATTAAAGAGATTTTGGGAAGAAATAGTGATTAATTTAGTATATGATTTGGTTTCATGAAGCAGTAAAATATCTTGAATTTAAACAGTCAGTACTTATTGGTTTATGTGAATGTATTCAAGGATTTCAATATTTAAATAATTGTATTGGATTATGTAAAATATTTAGTGATATTCCACTTTCACGGGATAACCTTTAATAAAAACAATTAGATTTAGAACTGATTTTTTTTTTGGTGATAGCACGGTAGCAGATAAACAGAACCTTCATTCGGAATACCTCTGGACAATTTCTGGATTAGTGAAAAAAATGATGCAATTTAGGTTAATACACTCGTAATTCATACAATACATTCTTTTTATTTCTTTTACTTTATTACCTTTTATATTTATTTTAATAAATGTATATTTTGGAAAATTGAATGCTTGTTGGGATTATCTTTTCTTGTTAATTAAGTTTAGGTCGCTAGATGTAACAATATATATTACATATATTTAGCTTGGGATGAAGTTTTTGAATGCATACTTTCTGATTAACAAAAACAAAACAAAAACATGAACTCTCAAAATTTACTGACTTGTATCTATACAGGGGCAATATGTACTTAAATATGTATGTATGTATGTACGTACGTACGTACGTACGTACGTACGTATGTATGGGTTATTAGTTTGATTTCACTCTTAGTACAGTACCTGTAAATAATTATAGCTCTTGGTAGTGACAGCTGACCAGAACATTAATACCAGCATTCTCTATATTTGATACCAGAGACTGTCAACAGGCTCGGTTCTGTTGTTTATCTTCCCACGGCTAACTGAGCTTGGACCAGTTTATGCCCTTGGATAAGGCACAAGTGTTAAATTAACTAAAATATCTTATTTCTAACCCATATTAAAATAAGAGCAGAGTGGGAGAGCAGACAGTTATGTAGCTGGGACTTGTTACTGTAAGCAATGCTGGGTTTGGTTTTTGTGAAGAATTTTAACTTTATTTCACATAACATTGCAGGACCGTTACTTGGTGATTGTGTGTCCTTCAACTAGAATGTACCATTTTGGTGTCAGCAATGGGATTCCTATAATTCTGTGCGAATGTTTTGGAATAGCTCATTACGTTGGGATTGTATTTGACAACCCCGAAAACTGTGAATTCAGCGAATCTGTGTGTGATATGAACAGTAACTGGTTGTACCGTTTGTATAACGTGCAGTTGTTGAATGCTAAGTGCTTAGTGTGTATCACTGTAAGGAGTGTACACGTATAAACCCAGAACTTCGTAGATAACAAAAGATAGTCCATTGGCTGTGAGTACAGTGATAGAACTTACAGTACTTACATATAGTTTGTCAGTATGTTGCTTGCTGGTGACGTCCTAGTTGAGGGAGCAATGGTTGCTTCTGGACTACCGCGAAGAAAAGCGGCAGCACAGGATTTGATGGAATGTACAGATACTGAGATTCCGGAGTATAATAAGGAACTTAACCTTGAGCACATGCAACCACCCAAGGAAACAAAGCGCAAACAAGAATGAAAGTGAATTGGAGTTAGGGCAGAAGGAGTTTGAATGGAAATGGAACGTCTTAAATTTGAATTAGGCAGAGAGAAATTAAGATTATAAAATATGCGTTTGGAAATCGAGTTAGAAAGAGTAAAACATAAAGGAAAAACAACAAAGAACGACCAGTCAGAATACAATAACAAGCAGTGTTATCGATGCAAGCATTGGGGACATACTGCACGGGATTGTCGAAAGAATGACGTGCAACATCATGGACATGATGTGTTAAGCCATATATTGGTGTAAGGCTCAGTGGGAAACAGGACAAGTAAACGGGCGTGAGATCATGTTTGTGAAGGACATTGGCTCGGATATGACATTGATAACATGGGATGTCGTAGAAGACAGTTGCGAGCTACATGAGCACAAGTCTGCATCATGCGCGGCAGTCGTCAACCATTTTCCGCACGGTTGTGTGTGGTAGATATCGATATTCTGCATTATAAGGGAACCGTGCAAGAGGGGCTTGTCTCAAATTTAGCTGCTGTTGCTCAAACACTGACTTGGTTAAATAAAATGCAAAGCAAGAATCAACGACTACTTAGATGGTGTCTGGCACTTAAGCCTTACAACTTCGTTATAAAGCAAACAACATGTGAATGCAGATGGATTATCACGCATGTAGGTGAGGCTGATTTATACAAGCAACTACACATATTGACACTTGCCCTCATCAGTTATTTTCGTGATTCATACATTCATATCTTTCGGTTATTTTGGGGTTCTATTTATACATTTTTAAACAAATAATCTATTGTCATTTTGGGTCCGCATTTTTCGTTCCTGACCGTTTCTTTATTTCAAAATAGGTTTTAAACAATGCATTGCAATTGACCAAACTTTCTAAGCATCGATGAAATTAGAAACTCAGTTATAGCTACCTGTATATAAACAGACATACCGAAAGTACATTGTCATGTTATGTGTATTTAATTTGTATTGTGTCATTGACCTTTGTCCATAACTGAGGGTAGGATTTTGGACTTACATTACTAATGTCACTTTTTGTTGTTGTAGGGTTTAACAAAATTTTTCAGCTCAAGAACATATTGCACGGCTAATTTTTGTATATGATTGTAGATTGTATTTTTAGACAATTATTATTTGTAGGTGAACATGTTTTTGTTTGGAAACGAGTTTAGGATATTGGCTTTTCCATTGGAAATTCCTTGTGTACCTGATATTTGCCATGTTCCTTACTAATGTTTGAGTAAAAGACCTGACCCTGGGTCAACTTCGAATGATCTTGAAACGAACATTTGACCCTAATCCTGGTTCTCAAACTGTGTCGTAGGTTTTTTTATTAAGGTTGTTACATCAGAAATATTTATTTCTGTCTCAACATTTGTAGTAGAATCATTATTTTAGTTGTGTTTCTGTTAGTGCTTGAGAGGATTTATTTATTTAAATTATTCATTCGAATTACAAAGTGTTTATGACTACTTTCAGTCTAATTGACTATTTTGGGATTATTGTGAATTCATATAGAGACATTTTAGATTATATAATTGCGATGCCTCAAGATTTCTAGCATAACAGCGCTATTCCAATCTGTTGATACGTCAGCCCATTCAAGACTGGAATTCATTCGGAACAACACTGAAATTAGTTCGGAATACTCTATACTTTTAGACTTGTGATATAACTTTTGGAACTATTTGTGATCTAATTCACAATACTGTGAGTTCTCCTTAAATTATTAATTGGTATTGTGTGAAAAAAATATTTGTTGAATTTTACAAAAGTGTTGGTTTTCACTCTTTTCTTCAAGACCAAAGAGTCCTTCTCTCTCTCTCTCTCTCTCTCTCTCTCTCTCTCTCTCTCTCTCTCTCTCTCTCTCTCTCTCTCTGTGTCTCTGTCTTTCTCATTCTCTCTTTATATAAACTCACATTTGATACAGTTTGTATTTACCCTTAACATTTAACCTAATATTTACAACAGAAACATCCAATACCGCACGTAGTTCTAATTTAAAATTTAAAGCTATCTTTTTTAAATAATATAGTAAATACCATTATCAGAATTGTTACATATCATATTGATGAAATTTCAATAGAAACTCAAACAACCTGAAGGTCTGTAAATTTGCTAAATTCGGCAGCACAACAGAGCTAATTTCTATCTGCGTCTGTAACACGTAGTTTCCATTAGCGTGGATTATTTCTGTGCCTCTGACATAATATTACGTTCATCATTAAGTTCCGATATAGTTGCAGTTTCATACACTTCTTGATTTGACGTTTTCAAATGCAGGTGACTTCACCACGTAAACCGGAAGTAGGTATTATATCTTGATATCAGACTGTTTAATTGGAATTAAATGAAAAGAAATACTGGCGTGCTTAGTATACTTCAAAGACACTGAGAAACCTACTGGAATCGCTCAGCATTTCTGGATTTTTCGAACTTCATTGTGTTCTGTTTTTGGAATCATAAGTGAATTTATGCGCATACAGACGGTAACCAATAAGTTGGATTTCCACTGTTCTGGATGGTCATTGATGGAATTCAAGACTCTTGTACAGAATGTAACAGTAGTGGCTCTAAGCTTTGTGCCTGTTAGTAGTAATGTAAACCTTATACAAGATTTGTCATTTGAACCTTCGACTATCAGCAGACATACACAAACCACTTACTGCAAACCTAACTCTCTAAGTATTGCTGAATGAAAACCCAATGCAGTTTTCCAACTCTGCCACTGACTCAGCACTAACAGAAAAAGTTAAGATTAATAGAGCATGATAAAGACAAACTACATCAATACAAAACAAACATAATACTTTGCTTTTTACTACCAAGGAGAAGATCCTCCTTATTGGTAGTTCCAGTTTACATGGAATTAATAGCAGAGGACCGAGGCACTGTGTTACAACGCATGCCATTTCATGGTCTAAAATACAGACAATACTGGAAGATATTAAAATTTATGATATATATATAGTCCTCTATATTGGAGGGAACAACGCCAGTGAAGGGACTGATCTAGAACTTTTTGAAGAACTATATGACCAATTACTTACACACATCCATAAGCAAAATCAAAGCTGCCATCAAGCATTGTGTGAAATGGCCCCCAGGGGAGATTGTGATTTGTGGGATACCAATGAGGTCATCCGAAGACTGGCACGTGAATGGGAGTGTGATATTGTTTACAATTACAAGAGTTTCCTGGACGAGGAAGGACAAGCGATACAACATTTATGTTGAAAAAGAGATAATATCCACCTGTTTCCCAAAGGGTTGAAAAGCAGGCTAAAAATATATATGCAGTCATTTATGTAGTCTGGTCACATAGCCACATTACATGTAACTTCAACCGTCATTATAAAACCAATGTAAATCAAAATCGCTAAGGACTCTATGGTCAGCCATATCAAAACAGTCACTCATGGATGTGTTTACTGTTGTGAGTCAAACACTGAGCACATGAATGCAGGTACAGACAGACAACTCCATGCTCATGAATTTAGGAGTTTCTAGTAATGGTTATAATGATTAGTGGGCAGTGAGAGATGCTTTATCTGCTCGGGAAATGGACGCACCCGCCCATCCACGAGTCTCCGGCTGCCTTACAGGTCGGCTTTGGTTAGCCAAAGGCTAAGGGAGTAAACCCTAAAAGAAACTCCGGAGTGGAGACCCTAAGGCAGCTGGACGATGTTCTACATCCCCTTCTGGCAACTCCTTGGTCTAGAGAGGGATGGGCTCCGCCAGACGACTTTTGCCCAAGACACACTGATAATGCTGGACAAATCTGAGCTTACAATACCGGATCGGTCGTCGCCCGGGTCAACAAGGACCGCGCCTGCCGTTGTCCACCAGGACGGAGGTGACAAGTGTGCTACTGGTACTATGCATACAATCAGAACACTACACATGGTATATTCTGGGACTCTGTGAAGTTAGATGGAAATCCCTAGGAGAACACCAAACCGAAGATGGGCATATATTATAATATATTGGAGAGTGTGACAAGTCCATAAATGGAGTAGGCTTCCTTGTAAACAAAGCCATCAAGGGATATGTGCTTGAATGCTGCCCCATATCTAGCAGAATCATTTCTATTCGTCTGAAAGCATCTCCCTTTAACATCACAATTATCCAAGTGTATGCTCCAACTACCGATCATGATGATGAAGAAATAGAGGAGTTTTACAACAAACTACAGGGTATTCTAAACATGGTCAGTAAGAAAGATATCCTCATTGTCCAAGGAGACTGGAATGCCAAAGTTGGCAAAGATGCTCTAAAAGACTGTGAAGTACATTGTGGACCTTCTTGTAATGAGCTTACCAAAGAAAGATGGAGACGGCTGCTCGAGTTCGCAAGCTACAACAACTTGGTACTAGCCAACACCCTGGGACAACATAAAGTTTCATGATGCTGGACATGGCACTCACCAAATGGAACCCATCACAATCAGATCGACTACATACTGGTTCAAAACCGTTACCGATCTGGCATCAATAGAGCAAAAACAAGGACATTCCCAGGTGCTGATGTTGGGAGTGATCACGACATCGTGATAATGAACTTCCGAGTGAGGCTGAAGAAAATTAACAAGCCAAAGAACATCAGGCTCAAATTCAACCTTGAACATCTGAAGGACCCTAACATCTGCAAGTCATTCCAAGCCACAATTGGAGGAAAATTTGCTCCACTCCTTGTGATGGATGGTGATGTCAATGAGATGATAGACACCTTCAACACAGTCATGACAGCAGCTGCCAAGGACATCATTGGCCTCCATCGCCCGAAGAAAAAACCCTGGGTTACAGAAGAGATTCTGAAGTTGTGTGATGCCCGAAGAGAACTAAAAAAACACCAGACACACAACAGGGGCACTGAAGTACCGAGAAATAAACAAGAATATCATAAACAAGAATATCAGAAAAAACTTGAGCAAAGCAAAAGAAAATTGGATTGGACAAAAGTGCACAGAAATGGAGAACAGTCTGATAAAGAATAACAGCAAAAAGGCATTCGAAATTGTGAAAGACCTCACCAGACAGAAACAACCAAGAGTCAGTACCATTCAAGACAAAAATGGAAAATGCCTCACAGAAGCGAGTGACATTGCAGAAAGATGGAGTGAGTATTGCAAAGAACTCTACAACCATCAGTCCACAGGAGACCCAGAGGTGCTTGAAGTTCCAAACTCCTCAAATGATGATGACTTCCCCATTCTCAAAGAAGAGGTGGAGTCAGCAATAAGAGCACTGAAGAATGGGAAGGCAGCTGGAGTAGACAACATCCCAGCTGAACTTATCAAGAATGGGGGAGAATCAGTGAAAGAGCTACTAACAAAAATCTGCAACAAGATCTGGCAGACAGGTGAATGGCCAACACAATGGACCCAGTCACTGATTATAACACTTCCCAAAAAAGTCAATCTCCAGCTGTGCCAAAATTACAGAACTATCAGTTTGATCAGCCATGCTAGCAAGGTAATGCTGAAGATCATCTTGAACAGACTGAAACCACAAGCAGAAGAAATAATCGCTGAAGAACAGGCCGGGTTCCGGAGTGGAAGAAGCACAACAGAACAAATATTCAATCTCAGGGTCCTGTGCGAAAAGTACTCGCAGCACCAACAAGACATTTATCATGTGTTCATAGATTTCAAAAAGGCCTTTGACAGAGTGTGGCATGAGGCACTGTGGGCCACAATGAAGAAGTATAACATGGGTCAAAAGTTAACCAATACCATCAAGCAGCTGTATGCCAAGGCTACCAGTGCAGTAATTGCCCAAGGTGCTGTGGGGGACTGGTTCCAGACAACAGTGGGAGTGAGTCAAGGCTGTCTCCTGTCACCCACGCTTTTCAACATCTACTTAGAGCGCATCATGAGCGAAGCCCTGGAAAACCACTGTGGGACAGTCAGCATTGGAGGGCGTAACATCACCAACCTCCGCTTTGCAGACGACATTGATGGGATGGCAGGCAGTGAAGACGAGCTAGCCACCTTAGTGAAGAACCTGGATGAAACATCTTCCAGATTTGACATGGAGATAAGCGCTGAGAAGACAAAACTGATGACAAATAGTGGCAAACAAATCTCAGCCAAGATTAAAGTCAGAGGACATGAACTGGAAACAGTGAGCCAGTTCAAATATCTTGGTTCCATAATCACTGAAGAGGGATCAAGAGCAGAAATTTTGTCAAGAGCAGCACAAACAATGGCAGCTATGTCAAAGCTAAGACCCATCTGGAGAGACAAGAATATCGTCTGAAAACTAAAATCAGACTATTGCGAGCTCTAGTCATCTCAGTCTTTTTGTACTCATGTGAGGCATGGACCCTGACAGCAGAATTACAACGAAGAATCCAGTCACTTGAAATGTGATGCTACAGAACCATCCTTGGCATCTCTTACATGGACCACATCACAAATGAAGAAGTGCGTAACACCATCAGGCGCGAAGTAGGCCAATATGAGGACCTCCTCACCACCGTCAAAAAGAGAAAGCTGAAATGGTATGGCCATGTCACTAGAGCCAACAGTCTATCCATAACAGTCCTGCAGGGCAGCGTCCAGGGTGGCAGAAGGAGAGGTAGACAGAGAACAAAGTGGACTGACAACATCACAGAATGGACCAGGAAAAGTTTTGCGGAAACACACGCATTGGCACATGATCGAGAAAAGTGGAGGAAACTGGTCAGATGTTCAGCAGCACAGTGCCTCAACGACCACACTAGGTCATGAGACTGATGATGATGATGATGAGTAACGATTAACATATAGGTCATTTAAATATTCAGGTTATTCGTGGAAAGATTGATCAAGTGATGTTATTGTTAACCTATCCAAATAATAATATGCATTTATCTGGATTCTCGGAAACAATGTTTCAGAAAATCAGGGCGAAAATTTCTTCTATATCAATGGCTATGACAAACCTTATCTCTAACCCATATTAAAACAGAGTGGTAGAGCAGGTAGGTTTTAGTGGGGCTTGGTACTTACTGTAAGCAACGCTGGTTTTGGTTTTTGTGAAGAGTTTAGCTTTATTTTACATAACGTTGTAGGACCCTTACTTGGTGTTTGTATGTCCGTTGAATCCAAATGTAACAATATGTAATTATGCATGCATGTATGTATGTATGTATGTATGTATGTATGTATGTATGTATGTATGTATGTATGTATGTATGTATGTATGTATGTATGCATGTATGTATGAATGTATGTATGTATATATGTATGCATGTATGTATGTATGTATGTATGTATGTATGTATGTATGTATGTATGTATGTATGCATGCATGTATGCATGCATGCATGCATGGATGGATGGGTGGGTGTGTGTGTCTGTATGTATGTATGGATGGATGTATGTATGTATGGATGGATGGATGTGTGTGTATGTATGTATGTATGTATGTGTGTGTGTGTGTGCGTGCGTGCGCGCGCGCGCGCATGCATGCATGTATGTATGTATGTATATGTGTGTGTGGGGTATGTATATATGTATGTATGTATGCATGTAGGTAGGTAGGTAGGTAGGTAGGTATCCCTTATGATGTTATCTTAAATGAAATTAAGTAAAAGCCTGGACTTCAGACAGAGAGATATTACATGTTAATTGAGTCAGGTAAGCTTAGAGTACATAACTGCATCAGGATACACTTGTTCTATGGAATAAATTAGGTTATTTGGATTCATAAGACGGTAATGGGTCTTGACTAATTCAGTTGTCAATGAGGAAAGTACATATATCCTCCATTAGCTCAAAAGCTAGCATTTTCCACCCATGAGTTGACAAAGGGATTGGATAATTTTGTCATCACAGTTCATTACAGCCGATTGACTCTCAAGCACTCTAAGCGTAGACCACCAGTAGATGTGTTACCATTTTGTTGTCTTGAATTCATAGTTTTTACCAGTAATACATATTTTTTTTATTGCAAATCAAATACAACCCTTTCATTTCTCAAATTACTTTTATTAAGAAAAATGTTTCATTGTAGGATATACCTACATTAGAGCTTGTTATTAACATGTTACTATCAATAACAGATTTGTTTCACTTGTATGAGATTTGCATATTTACTGATCTACTGTTGATAAGTAAATGCTATAGAAAAGCGGATTAGTTTGAAAATGTCCATTACAATCCTGTAATTCGATGGTTGAGTATAGCACATTCGGATTTAAGCTCTTGAGTTAAAAGAATGCATTTGCAACTACTTTGTAAAGACTCAAGCGAAACGAAAAGAAGTATTGCATTTGAAATTGCAGAGACGTTTTAATCATGGTATACGAATGCTATAAGAAGACTGATTAATTTGAATATGTGGTCAGACATTGATCAAATGCGAAGACGTACCATGCCACGACTTTTGTAATCAGTGTTGCACCAAATTACATGGAAGAAGGTCAATGGCACTATTAAAGACTTAAAGGATTTAAAAGTACTTTTAGAAAAAGAACGGACTCCACCAAAGCTGTTTCTTCGAATGTGTGTGTGCGTGTGTGTGTGTGTGTGTGTGTGTGTGTGTGTGTGTGTGCTAGATTTCGTGAAGCAAACGTTCCTTGGGACAAAGTTATAAAGAGTACATTAAGAGTCATGTCAACCATTGGGAGCTAGTTTGTGTTGGACATGGTTCAATCATGTCTTTCTCAAAATTGCAAGCATGAACGTCTGCCAAAACGTCTTGGAGAATGTTGGGAGACACAGAACTTCATAGTCGCATGGTTTCTGCTTTCTTTTGGGTAATTTGGGATCGTGTCATGACAGTATCTGTCAAAATGAATTTGATTAGGTTACATCCCTCTCCATATACTTAGTGACCCCATCATCATGTGGGAACATATTCATTCACTTTTAGATCTGTGAAAGCAATCAGTTCCACCTTCTCATTAGTCATATATAGATAGTCAATCGAAAGTACATACTCAACAAGACCTCTGTCTCCTCCTCTCAATATATAATCAACATACCTATGTTATGTATATTAATTTGTAGTGTTTGCTTGTTTTTTTCTCCATGATTATATGTAATATATAATTGTGTTTTGCACTTGGCTTGTCCAAAATCAAGTGCATGTTTTACCTGATTAATAACATTTATTTTGTAAACAAAATAATACATAGCTAGATATTTCTCTATGATTGTGGCATAAATATTCTTCATCACTATTAATATAAACATGTTTACCTGAATTTGAGTGAAAAGATATAGTCTTGATTCTGACCGCAGAACATTTGAATGGAAAATTGCATGAAGTGACAGTATAGTTTCAGAAAATGGTAATTTTGATCTAGGTCAAGTAGGTGGCTCTATAATCTTTGTATCTATAAAATACTCATTCTTGCTTTAATACAGGGGTCTCAAAATCAATCCACCTCGAGGGCTCCTTTATGGCATTTTGGATGATCCAAGGGTCGCACCACCTTTCTTATCTCTCATGGCACCTTGTGTCGCCAATCATTTTGTAGGCCACAGGATCGAGCTTGGCTGTCCGCATGCTGCCCGCATGTTTCAGACCCCTGCGTTAACATCTTTAGCAGAATCATTACTTTTGCTGTGTTTAGTATTTGATTTAGGTGGAATTATTTACTCAGAATTATTACTGGAATTACAAAATGTTCTTCAATAATAATCTTGCAAAGAAAGAATTCATTTGCGATTATATTGAACGCCAGGTCACTGGTATATACATTCGAGACTACATGCTCATCAATACCTTCATTGTTGAATATTATTTTGAATACTACTGAACTTTAAATAGAACTTTATTCGCTTGGAACTTCGTAGGATTTAATTCACGATACTGTAAGTTCTTTTGAAATGTTCGCTTTATATTCTAGGTAAATAAATTATTTATTGAATTTTACATAACTTTTAGGTTTTTGTTCTTTTCTCTTATTTAGTTAAGAACTATAGAGTCGTAATGGGGGGGGGGGAGACATTATCGTCTAGAAGGTCCATAGCGTCAAATAAAACAACTTTTAAGACAGAAATAAAGATAACCAAACGTAAAGATAACTGTTTTTGATGTCAAGACAAATTTAATGCCTTCAGTACTTCCTTCTTTACAGGACACAAAAGCTGGGCTGAGGAAGGCAATACAGACTTCAATATACATGTACGTCTGATCTATATGATCTATGTGTGTCTGGAGGTGCACGCACATCACGTGGTTTCTAAATTTAACTTCATTATTCTTACTGCATCCGGCCATCAGTCAAAGTTGTACTTCAGTCATCAGTTCAGTTTTGCCCGTCCACAAAAGATCGCCATATACTTCTGCCCTGTGTCATCCCCTCAGCTGACTAATCCTTTTGTATCGTGAAGCCGCTCATGCTAGTTGTATTTGATTGCCTGAACTTGAAATGCCATACATCAAAATCAGCTAACACTGCAGACGACATAACTACATCGCACTACCAATAGTGAGCCAAAAACTAGTTGCATGAGAAAGAAGGCTACGAGAAATGCCACAGCTTTTACTTATTTCTAAAGAGAGATAAAATGTAAAACAATGTAAAGCAAGAAAAAATTCTCCAGATGCCATGTCTACCTGCTTCGCCAATTGCAAAGCCCCAAAACATCGCACAGCCTGATTGGCAAGAAAAGTAGGTCATTACATTATTTACTATTTATAGGCACAAAATTAAATTGTAATGTGAATGCACACATCAAGTTTCATGACCGTACATGAAAGAATGTCTAAGACTCTTAAGCACATGTAAATGCAAAGAATGAAAACATTCATTGGAACATAGAAAGCAAACGTAGATCATGTGATTGTTTTTATAGCTGTACTTTCTGTGTGTTGTAATTTCAAATGTGAACACACTACATCGTACTGTTGACATAGAAGTGTATGTACTCTTGGAAATTAGGTCACTGTGACCTACATTTGTCCATCGTTAGTGGTATCCTCCAATGATAATGAACCGTGTTGCGATAACTCGATGTAATTTGTCATCGGTAACTTGGAATTTGACAAGATAAATACGATAAAATCCTGTCTATATTCGAACCTAAGTGTTTCTTGATTACTTTGAGAAAACAAAATTGCTGGATATATCTAACCTACAATATACTGGAAAACTATATTGTTTACAGACCGCTCAGGTGGACTAGTGGTTAGAGCGTCCGCGGTATGTGGCAGGTTCGAACCCCGGTCGAGTCATATCAATGACTTTCAAAAATGGTACTCAGCTTTAAGAGATGAGTATTAATACTGGTCGGTCTGGTTCCAGAATAACGTGACCGTGTAGGACATCATACTACATGTCTGCGGGCATGATGCCCCAGAACTAGACAGCACTATAAACTGTCATAATGCAGACTTAAAAATTGCTAAAGCTATATTAAAAATCCGAATCATACAAACATATTGTTCACCTATTGACCCTATATAAATTGCTAACATTTATAATGAAAATATGCTCAAAGCCTTCACCGTTTAGTCAAACATATAAAGTGTCTGATATAGCTGTCCAGGCAGCTACCATTATCGAAACAAATTAGTCAGATGTTGCTGTCAATGATATAATCAATTATGTCAAGTTATTTTTCGTGTTTTATTTTACATTTTACTTGTTTTTAGTATTCCGTCCATTACCGCCTTACGCCATGCACGTTGAAACGTGGACATGCATTCATAGATTATTTTTTTTTTAAATTGTCCTATACACATTTTTCTTTACTCGTACGTTCATGTATAGAATCCGTTTATCATAGTAAACATTTATCGTCTTTAAAGATGAGAAAACCGGTGCAGTAGTGAAAGATATATTATTCTCTTTACATCGACCGTGTCGTGTACGCCATTTTTCTATTATAATAACATTTTTGTTTAAAAATCAAGCTGAGAAAAAGAATAAGAAACCATTTTTTTTTACATAAAGAAATAAAAGCAACCCTGAAAACGTCTACATGTATCGAGCAAATTAGTACAGAGGACGTTCTGACCTACTTTAACAACAATGGACGTTTTGGCCTCCTATCAAAACAACATAGCACGTTCTGACCTCCTACGATAACAATATTACCTGTAAACATTTCTGTTTAAGTCCCAACTTATCGACGTTCTTGCTGTCACTCTTAATTCTAGGTATCAGATTATTCGGTGCGTACAAAAAAAAAAAAAAATAGAACCAACGCCGATACATACGTCATTGTTTACTCAGCTTGACTGCTTTGTTCTATTTATTGCACCATGTTCCACATTTTGTTCCTTTTGTTGTTGGTACTGATTTACTGTTTTTCTAAGCAAAGCTTCCATCGTGGTAGGGTTTATGGTACAATGGGAAATGAACTTAACCTTTTACTTGCTTCAGTTTCCAGTGCTTAGGGTACTCATATCTCCTATCCAACCTTATCAAGCACAAGATTATCCAATAACCCATCTCTTTGTCCAAGTCGGGATCCATTTATAATCAAGCAAGAAACACCTAACCTACTCTACCGTCAACAACGTACGCAATTTATACACGTCCTGACTGTGCCTCTGCCACTCTCAATTGTAGAATGGCATCTCTTTCTCATCTGCTAGATGTATTTTATTCCCTACTGCCACGCCGCAAAAATAACTTCATAAAATTCACACATAAAAGTCAGTTGAAATCTCAAAATCCTGAGGTGCATATATGCCAAATTCAATATAAAATTAAACAGTTGTATTTCTGATAATTCTCAAGTGATTGTTTAAAATCCTCATACCCATAGCAAAATGATGGTGGTAACGCTTTTGCAAGATACTTTGGGCAGGAGAAACTCATTTTACATTGTAGATTTATTCGAATGACATCGTGAGCAACAGTCAGCGTTCGACTATCCGTGGATATGTTCTTAAGTCACTGCAAATACCACTTTTCCGCTTACGCTATCTTTGGATTCATCCGTTCTATTTTTAGAATAGTTTTATGATGAAAATATAATATTTCATATCCACTTCGGAACGGTATGGTCTAAAGCCAAAATAGAAATTTTATGTTAGTAAACATTTCCTTATAAACTGAAGCAATACTATTGATTTCATCGCAAGAAATGTAAATTTTGATTGATGTTTTGCATAAATGCATTTACATTTTGGAGGAACATGTACAACAATAGCAGACAAGATGGCTCTTTAACTGCAGTGTACCTCGCTGATGTAAATAAGATATACAGAGATTTGTGGTTAGTGCTTTAACACACCTAGGGTATATGCTATTTGAATAAACATCTCTGTTTATAGCTCTAGTGTTAGATTTAGTTATTATCTATTTGATTATGGGCAGCCGTTGTTGTTGGGGTGGAGGTGGGATATTTTTTAACCCGAATGTATGGTTGGGACTTAAGGCAGATATCATAATATACAACTATTGCGTAATTTATGATATCATAGTTTCGTACATTAGACCCTCTATAATCTCTTAACATAATACATCCTTATGATATTTTCACGTAAAAGTGTTTTCTCATTTGCGATAGGAATGTTTCGTTGCTGGTACCGATCTAGGGCTTGGAAAATCACACTGATACGCCATACGAATATAAAACAAGAGAAAACGTGCCAGTGTGAAATTATACTCTGGTGATTGTAAAACGTTAGATAGAGGAAAATAATTGGCGTTGTTAGTAGATTTAGGAACCCTTCAGTTCACAATGACTGTTGTCTTGAGATGCTTGGAAGCAGGCGACATGTGGACTTCAAGCGAGCCTAACGCAGGTGTTGTTGACTCGTTTTGGTGGAGGGTTTAATTTTGCTTTACCTCAAGGTAATTTATTTTACAACCAGCGTAATTGATGAAATATATTTTATTATCTTATCTAGCTATGTGAGCGACAATGTCAAAATTTGAAATGGCCGGTCCCTTAGAGCCACTGCATCTTCAATTACATTGACGATATCAGGTGCAAGCCTAATTGGTAAAATACCACTAAAATGGCCTATCATTGATGATTCCACTCTCTGGGACATAAGATTGTGAGATACTATTCATATTCACTGCCAGAATGTATCCACGTATCTCCTGTAAAGAGATGCTTGTTTCCCAGAAACTGTTTCGAGTCCTGACCACATTTCATGAAGCTGAGATAATCCCAACTTCTCACCACAAATGAAAGACTGTTCTGGGTCGCCTTACCCCAGGCGAACTATTCCTGCTCTAGCTAAGGTTTTGGGAGTGGATCCTTTCAGACATTAAGTACAATTTCGCTTTGAACAACTTAAATCAATTGGCAAAGTCATATTTACCAGACACAGCCCTATCACATAGTCATATTTACCAGACACAGCCCTATCAGACGCGCATTATTCATTGACTGGTGATTATCGACGAACTTCTGGTATAAACAAGAACTTGTGGATGGTACCCAATGCTGGACATGCTGACGTGATCTCTTTTTATAGTGCCGCGAGATACTGTCTTCTTCGATTTTACTGTTTACTTTTTCTGCAAGTGTAGAGTTTGATGCACTCTGGTCCTAGGTATCTGGTATAACTTCACCAAAAACAACTATATTTTATATTGTGATGAATAAAATGGATGTCCAATGTTAAATCCTGTGTGTAAAGATAGGTGATAGTGTAATATATTATCCCTAATAAATCGGTTCTTACGTAGCTGTACGTAAAAACATATTATATCGGTCGATGCGATAGTGTCCCAAAGTTCATTAGATACTGTACGCTTGTTATCGATAAATTTCAACGTTCACACTCCATGTTCTATAACACACATATTTATATCCATCCCTCACTCCCTGTCCACACCCCCAATGACGCAATGTGATTTTGAGAAGTAATAGAGATGATCATTCTTATTTTAGCTGAGTGCATGTGACCCCTGGAAAGTTTAATTATGAAACCATTTGTCTTTCTGGATTATTAGTTATTTTGCGCAGCGCAGAGTCTCCTTTGTCCATCAAAAACCTTGCTTTAATGTTGATTATAATAGATAATAAACAAATGACGTCATCAGCAGCCGTATTTGTGGTATGCTGACAGATTTACCATTGAGTTTATATGGTGTTTGGAAGTTGAAATAAATTCAAAGAATCTCACGAGTCCGTTACAGATCATACATACATACATACATACATACATGTACATACATACATAATACATACATACATAAATAGAACTCAAATCTGGCTTTCTTTTAGTATCTATAATTACATTTAATAAGCTGATTTTGCTATAGTGGCCCTGGTTGAAAATTGTCAGTTTTGGTGGCCTCGTATAGGAGAAACTGCCAGGTTGTCCATCGTCTCCAGGTAAAACGGGCAGAATATCGTCTGCTAGTGATATTATCGGGAAGCATCTATATACCAAGATAAAATGAATGCATCATCACGTTTACAGGCGGGAAACCAGTGGCGGTAAATGATGGTCAAAGCAAACTAAAGCAAGAACAATCTGACGGAGTGGTTCATGACTAGAACACAAAACTAGGCAGTTAACTGCAATAAATCTGAAAGGTTAACACCTGTTACCAATTTCAAAATTCGAATCTTTTGCCTTCACTGAAATTAAATGATCCTATATTTCTTTACCAATGACCATGACGTCATTTTTTTTGGGAGGGGGGCAAAACTTGACGGGCTTGTTAATTTTAGTATATAGGCAACAGTAATTTCACATTTACAGCATATGCAAATTCAGGCAAATGCCCTCTCCGCCCCCCCCCCCCCCCCACCTCCATGACGTCCCTGCCGATGACCTATATAAGCACTTACACTTACACATGTATGTAACCTCTTTGCGTTATATTTGATAACTGTTAGCTTTTCATGTTTGTCTCATAATTAATAATAAAAGAATGAACTCATATTATGAGTGTACAAAACGATAAAATAAATATCGTCGCTCCTTAAAGAAGACTTTCAGATTACACGACTGCATTCACAGCAACTAGTTGCCACTCACACTGATTTTGCACTATTCTCAGTTAACAATTCTGAGACAGTTTTTTCCAGAATAATAAAGAAATAAGATTAATGATTTCAAGATAATAAATGAACAAGTATATTCGTATAACGAAAATGCATACAACTGCAAATTCATTGTTTAATTAGCAACCAGGGGACGAGGGAAGGGAGATAAACGATATTTATGAACCACATTTATAGTGTGTTTGTGTGTGTCTTTATTTATTTATTTATTTATTTATTGAGTGAAGAGTATGTGAAATGTTTACAAATCCTTTGTGGGATGTTATTGCACTCATTTCGGATATATTTTTTCGAGATTCACATTGCGACATAGCAGTTCAGCAAAGAATACATTATGTTAGAGGTCACACTGGGCAATTAAACTTTATTAACGTTCATAAAAGCAAATCACACCTAAACCATCCTCAACATTTTTTTAACGATTGTCTTTCCAGACTTGATAACCAGCATGAATAGATTTAAATGTTCCAAAGGGATTGATAAAACCGCTTTCGCTCTCGACGGTATTGTGTAATATTGTCAAGACTGTCGCGAAAAAACTTGCCATTAAATCTTCTTGCAGATAATTTGAAAACCCCGATGTGCTGGTAATTGCATACTTAAATCATATTGGCCTCTGCAAGGAACTAATTCCCAACTTTTGCTTAAATTTTGAACAGAATTAAATAAGTGATTACGCTGCACGACACGCACCGCTTTTGATTTTATTTGTCAATTTCAAAGCTAAACATACGAATAGTCCCCCTAAACCAGTCCATTTAGTTGAAGATGTTAAGATTCGGAATGGATTTGCTAAATATTGATTTACTGATGTATTCATTTACGATTACGTTGCCGAATAATGGATTGATTAGTAATCTAATAAGCTCATGGATTAACTACGACACTGCGACAATGGAGTCAGAAAAACAGGGGAAACAACCGAAGAAAAACGGATATCGGAGCAAAAGATCAAGGAAAATGGACTACTTGGTTCTTGTTGCATGAGACGAACATAAGAAGATAATGAAGCGGATATAAACTATTGGAAACCACTGTCAGATTGATTTTTAATTCTCTGTGTAGTTGAAGTTTGTCTTTCCAGGTTACCATAGTTTGGATCTATCTATCTATCTATCTATCTATCTATCTATCTATCTATCTATCTATCTATCTATCTATCTATCTATCTATCTATCTATCTATCTATCTATCTATCTGTCTGTCTGTCTGCCTGCCTGCCTATCTATCTATCTATATATCTATCTATCAATTTATCTACCTATCTATCTATCTCTCTATCTATGTATCTATGTATCTATCTATCTTTCTATGTATATATGTATGTATGTATGTATGTATCTGTCTGTCTGTCTGTCTGCCTGCCTGCCTGTCTGTCTGTCTGTCTGTCTGCCTATATATCTATCTATCTATCTGCCTGCCTGCCTGCATCTCTGTCTGTCTGTCTGCCTATATACATATCTATCTATCTGTCTATCTATCTATCTGCCTGCCTGTCTGTCTATCTGTCTGCCTGCCTGCCAATCTATCTATCTATCTATCTATCTATCTATCTATCTATCTGTCTGTCTGTCTGTCTGTCTGTCTGTCTATCTATCTATCTATCTAGCTAGCTAGCTAGCTAGCTCGCTAGATACCTACCTACCTACTTCCACACACTGGTAGTGTATTTTGGGTTTGTCTTCTTATGCACCTTCCAGGGTGTATTAAGAACCTGTGCAACGACGAAAGGCCCATATTTTTTTCAAATACCACATAAGACTTTGTTTCTAAACAGAGTGTGATTCTAGCTGCACCCGGGACCGCCGAGTCAAGACACGAACCCACGCTGACAGGTGAGATGTGGATGATCTTAGCGGTGAGAGCCTTAGACCACTCACGACCCAGGATAAATCAGCAAAGCAATTTACATTATGACATTTACGATAATAAAGTTATGGAGGGAGTAGGGACCAACGCATGGTGTGTACTTGGTACGTTCGTCGACACTTTTCTTATAATGTTATTATATTTAATTTATATTGTTTGCTTGACCTTTGTCTGTAATTGAGGTAGAGTTTTGGCCTACCTGACTGTTGTCATATAATGTCTACCTCATCTTTGTCATGGTTATAAGTAGCAAATGAGATGTTTACTAAAATTTCAGTTCAAAGCCTGACTTTGTTTTACAATTTAATGGAGTTTTCCATTAGAAGTCAATAGCTTTCAAGAAAATAATTTTGTAGTATAGGTCAGGTGACAGTCTGGATATAAAGGAAACTAGGCACAAACTTATTCATTCATCTTTTAAGTTAAGTCTGTGAAATCACTTACTGTTGTGCTCAGATATAATTTCAGAGGAGTCATTTATTTAAATTATTCATTGGAATTACAAACTTCTCATTGACGTTTTGGAATGAATCATTACTTTGTGAGCATTGGGATACATCAAAACATTCAAGATTATTAGAATTCATTCGGAACATTCTGTACTTTTGGACTTGTGATAAAACATATAGGATTATTCGGAATTTAGTACATAATGCTGCAAGTGTCTTTGGAAGTTTAACAATAAAGCTAAATAACAAATATAAATGTATAGTGATTCTTCCTGTATTGTTTTCGCTTTAGTATATGCCTTGCTGTCTACGATAACCAACCCAGCTGCCCCTAAACATCAGTTGCGTTTTTACCAGATAATATACAAGATTAAGAAGAATAAAGATAAGACATTAAATATTCGTATAGGTCACTGCAATTGGGCATCAAAACATAAACGGGTTTGTCTGAGCAATACTGCCCGACGTTAGGACATTGGATCTCACGAGACCCGAAGCTTCAAGCGTGAGCTGATATCCTTCCTCTATCAAACGAGACGCATTGCTAACACCCAGATCAAGCTAATGTACTGATCGTGTTTTTGTTATATACCCTAAACAAGTATGGCATAATAAAAAGACAAGATTTTATATATTTATTGTCGGTTAATTCTGATTCCAATCCATTTTCACTTCTCACGCGACGCTTGCTAGGTTACGTCATTAATGACAGCGATGAATATTCATATGTAGCAGATGCGCAGGTCCGCCTGGGCATATGTTCTCTTTATCACGAGTTGTATGATGTTGGGTATTAAATAAAAACAATATATTGTTTTGACAGTAGCTTTATCTAACACAATTCTTAAAATGTTCATACTACTTACGTAAATAGTTATAGATATATAATCTGGAAAAGTTACACCTAGTCCTTTACTCTAGCCTATAGAGGAAAAAGAAAGACTTACACTTCCCTCTTGTTTGTGTTTATTGTCTGTGCCACGTGAACCGATTTGTTTGTCATGTGTATGTTATTTCTTCAAGAGGTTCGACTGAATAGATTTTCAAATATTTTACTTTTCATTCATTTTTTATATCCCAACTCTGTGCCATCGGTCAAAAACGTGGGCACTAAGCAAGAAACAATGCAAAATAAATCACCACGTGTGAAATGAGATTCTCATTATGAACGGTAAACAAGACCAAAAAGAATCGTATTAGGAACGAGACGATTAGAGAAATGGCTGTATCAACACCAGTCGTAGACTACATTGAGACACAAAGAGTAAAATTGTTTTATCAATTCATCAGAATGAACGGCCAAAAACCTGCAGCTCAAGTTTACAACATTACAAATATGGCTTCTATAGTAAAATGAAGACCAAGGAAAAGGCCCACTTTTTTGCACCATTGAACAAAATATAAGGACGTTTCCTCCAGACTTTATTTAAAAGTTTTATTTTACTTTTAAAATGTTTCAGATGGAGTTCAGGTAAACGTACCTAGAAGAAAAAATATAAATGCATTTGGAATAGGTATATCTTGACAATGGTAATTTCTTCCATTTTTAGCAATCAGAAATAATGGCGTCATTTGTCCTTGCAATAGGTATATGTAGGAAGAGATAAGGACTTCTGCTCAATCTTATCATAAACTTGATTTCTAAGAGTTGTGCCAGATGGAAATTTGGAAGGGCTCGTATTAGCCTGAAATACATTTTTAACAGAAGACCACTGAGTGGAAGACATACTAACAAAAGAAACTTTATGAGCTAAGGAATACTCGTCGGCAGTACGAGCAGCATTTTCTAAGGTTTCGACCTTATGCTCGTCAAGATAAGTCTTGACGTCACTATGGACGCAATTCTTGAACTCTTCAAGTAATACGAGTTGTCCTAGATTTTCGTAATCTTGATCAATTTTCTTGCATAAGCACCACCTATAAAAATTGCTCTTTTTCTCTATCAAATTCGATATGAGTTTGTCCAGCTTCTTTTGTTATAGTTCCTTTATTTTTCTCGATACACATGAGGGACTAACTTATAAATCTTTAAGATGCATTCCTGAACCAGATCATAGCACTTTGCTGTACTGACCGGGAAGTGCAGATGTCTCGGGCTTTGCCGAAAAGTGCACTCTGTAATAATTGAGTCCAATGCTGTCTTGGCCATTTCGAATTTTCAGCAATTCTTTTCAAAATGGAGAAGATAGTTATGTACTTCTTTTGTCTAAAAGGGGGCACTAATTTAATAGTCTTAGTAACATCAAAACTTTAACTTGTATGTAAAGTGGAGATATGCTTTTCACTTGTCAGCTCTAATTATTTTAACTTTAATAGAATTCCATTTCTTATTCTCTCTTTCACTCTGCAATTCTCTGTCTTCATTTTTCTTTTCTTTTTGCATTTGCATCTGTTTCTCTCCCTCCTCTTTCTGCAGCTGCATTTTCCTCTCTCTTGCCCGTTGATCTAACATTTTCTGTATTTCTTGAAGCTCAAACTTTCTTAACTGTAATTCCATCTTGTACTTTAATTTTAATTCCTTTATATTCATGTTAGAGTCTGATACAAACTTATTAATCAAATCCAAAACACTTTTGTCCAAAGCACTCTTTTAAACCAAATATTGGACCAAAATATTTTTTTATTTCTTGTTTCGTTAAAGAAGCTTTTGCCTCAGAAAGATCATATTTTCTGGCAAGATGAAGCAATTCATATTTTTACAAGGAGTCTAACTGCTCCTGGGTAGGACTTGAAAGGAAGATCTCCACCTTGGATGACATTGTTAAAGCTTGTTGTTTTCACTAAAGATTTCTGAACTATGAAATTATGCTTGGGATTTTACAAATTCCGAAACTAGGAAAATTTAATTTACAAAATCAAAGTTTTCTAGAATATTTTATTTAAATTCTTATCCTGGACGAGCCCCCAATATTCTGTTACGAATCTATGCTTTTGAAACAAGTAATAGAAAAGAGTGAAAGACAACTTTGTAAAATTTAACAAATAATTTATTTCCCTAGAATACAAAGTGAAACTGAGATAAAAGAACATACGGTATTGTGAATTAAATCCCAAAATAATACAAACATTAGATCAGACACAAGTTCTAGTAATTTAAAATCCTCAATAAAATTCAGTAAATGTCCCGAAGAAATCCAAAACTGAAGGCGATGACGTGTCTGTTATAGTTTTTGGAGTCCTGACGTGTCAACAGTCCTTTGTTGAATCGCAATAATATAATTCCAGGTTTGAATTCAGTATAAATTCCGAGAAAATAATCACTTGAATTAAATAATTTGAAGAATATAAAATCCAGCTGAAACTGGTAACAACATAAGACAACTTGAAGGTGATAGATGTTAAAGCACGAATGACCAAATCCCCACAATCACTAGATTAGATAGTTCTCTACTAGACCTCATGTCACAATTAGCATTTTATAACAAAAACACCTACAGGAAAATAACCTTATAGAACGACATAATGAGCCTTCTTTATTTACAGCACAATAATCTGTAAAAGTCACTTAAGAAAGTCCGAAACCCTGACCCAATTCAACATATTTACTCCTTCTTGTTTACCTGAATGAAAATCCTGATATTAAGTTCATACACATAGGGAATAATGAAGCTATTATTAGTTGTCTAAATAAAATGAAATTATAATATAAAAAGTCAGTCAGGTCAAGCAGAAAAGAACTCGATTTTGGACAAGGTCAAGTCAAGCATACACTGTTACATTACAGTAGCATGCAATGGAATTTACAATGAAAAAAAACAACAAAACAAGCAAACAAAGAATTAAATCAAATATAAGTAACAATTGTCCTTCATTGAGTTGTACGTCTATTATTACTCGTGTTCGCGTTTCTAATATTTTGGCGAATATTTTTATAATGAATGACTTAGTAGGAATTAGAGAGCGTGTTGTTGCAAGTTGAAAGAGTGAACATGAAGGTTAAGCCAAAGATTACGGTTAGATATAGTGTTCTATTTGTGACTCTGAATTTGACAGAAGTTGTAGTATGACGGTTGTTAAATTGTACCTATATGTTAAGCAATGGTGTAACATTTCGCACAATTATTGTTCTCCTTTGAAGGCCAGAAGTGGACGGTATTTATAATTGTTTGGAGCTGTAACATGTAAACGTTTAAATAAGGTACAAGACAAAACTGAGAATAGTTGTACATCATGATTGCTGTCATTGGCAGTTTCATAGATCTGTATGTTAGTAATGAGGTCAATATAACATTTTGTATGTCCAACTGTCACCTAGATGGTTTTGTTACAGATGGTGGAAGTAAATTGTTTTACCTGTAAAATCGTAGGCTGTGTGTGTATCATATAGTTATCAATAGCAAGATCAAAAGACATGTCCGTAGATCACTCGCATTTTATTTCGGGACTGAAGTTCTATTTTATTTTCTATTGACGCATTTATTTTATAACCGTCTAAAATTAGGCGTATTATGTTACCAAATTGTTATTCCATACTTCTGTTAACATTTGCCTTTCTTTCCCATAACGCTGTGACAGCTGGAGAGATGTCATGAAACTCTACCTATGTATATGTCATATATAGATGATTAGGCATATACCATTTTGCAGCACCTGGCCAATAGGTTAGGTTCACCCCCAATAACCACATTCCAAATTACTTGCTTTATCCACTGGTATAAAACTGCATATAAAAATGTTTTATTTCGAGAAGAATACATTACTGTATACAAAAAAATATTTAATCCCATCGGCGACAGCAGTACATGGTCCTTTTTTAAATTACTGTGACAACATCTACTCTCACGACATTTGCGTCTTAGACTACAATTTTGATTTGTCACGTGATCATATTAACGTGGTTGAGATCTGTTTTTAGACGAAGAAAGCCCGACGGATGTCGAAATCTGGTATTCTTTAAATATGATTTTCAAACTTGTTAGATTAACCAAGGAAAGTTTTAAAATATGTCCTTATGGACAGGTTCACATAATTCACCTGGATGTCAATGGGCAAACATACACGTTTTACATTCAAGTCTATGAAAAATACAACATTGGATATAAATACACTTTGACAGTAATGTCTTCTAAGCAAAACTGGGCTGAATAATGTAATAATTAAAAAGGGAGATTATACAAACGACGAATACTCATACATTTTCAATGATAGAAATTCTAAAATACGAGGTCGGATTGAGTAAAAGAGTTGGACAAAAGTAAAGATATATTAGTAAAACAAAATAATAAAAACTTTCCAATTAATCAGACAAGAAAAGCATCTGCAGTGGGAAGGTTTAACAAAAGGCTGAAGGCCAAAGATAGTTAGTTTGTTCTATAATTATTACATACAGCACACGTTAAAAGACATGACTCCATCTGAAGTCAAAATATATCAAAAGTTTAAATCCATCTATTCAGTTATTTACCATGATACATTCCTAAATTGAAAATTGGTGAACAATATGAAATACAAAATATGAAACAGCAATAGCAGTATGCTTCATTTATAGCGAAGAAATATTCAACTGAGGCGTATAATATACAATATAATATAATATAATATAATATAATATAATATAATATAATATATAATATAATATAATAATAATATAATATAATATTTGGATAATCCGATTGATTATAAACTGGAAACCTTAAAGGAGAGGATACTGAGGGTATATTTTGCAAGAGTTATCTATATACTACAAAAAAGATGACATATACAAAGTTGAAAAGATTTTCAAAACTGAAGAGAATGAAAGGTAAAATGCAGTTATATGCTTGTCAAATGAATTGATATGATGAATTGTTGAATAGCGGGTAGTCTGCAGAAAACGTTATTAACGAACAAAGATATGACCTCACCATTTGGCATGATGGAGGAAGTAGAATACATGAAGGTGCAAGCATTGTCTGGATTGTAACAAATGTAGAGAAACCAGAGCATTAAAAAGTACTGTAATGATAATATGCATGTCATTTTCACTGACCACGAACCAGAAGGAAAATGGACAGAAGAAACAAAGAACAGAAAAATACCCACCACAGTTCAAATATAATAGCATGATACACAAAAACGGAGATAAAGCCAATACCATATATGCAGTGTCATAATATTGCAATAAATGAATAACCAAAGAAAGGGAATTAAATGAAATAAAAATAGGATGCTGGTATATGAGATTTATTTTGAATACAAAATGTCTAATAAAAAACAGAGATGTTGATCCAATCATAATTACATTTCACCTTCTTTCAAAGAAGGTTGTAATGTATATTTATAAAATGTGTATGTATTTCATGATTATAAAGTTTCAGTGTCACTTAGCGAAAAACACGAATTTAGATACAAACTTTCTTTTTAGTTCTGGGTTTGTTCGTTAAGATGAGA
This sequence comes from Sinohyriopsis cumingii, assembly GCA_028554795.2. Taxonomy (NCBI): domain Eukaryota; kingdom Metazoa; phylum Mollusca; class Bivalvia; order Unionida; family Unionidae; genus Sinohyriopsis; species Sinohyriopsis cumingii. Next base: position 41,977,847 of record CM068830.1, on the reverse strand, counting down.
TCATTTTAATAAGCACACTGTAGTTTCAGGATAGGAGTAAACATGTTGATGAGATGAATTCAGGTAATGGGTTTCCTTGAAAAACCAGGCTGACTTAATTCCTGATTGGCTTGCTGCTTAAATTCTTGACCTTGTTGACAAAATTAGTTCCTAATGATTATTCGAACACCTTTCTTCTTTTGGTATTAAGAATGTGTTTTTAATAAAGAGATAAGTGAACGAAAACTAGTTATTCCTAGCATAAGCATCAGTCTTAGATGAGTCAGATAGTTTTGTGGATTTCACTTTTTTATTTCAATTATTCATTGCAATTACAAACTGTTAAGACTTTAGGCTTAAATTCTGTTTTGGAATTACTCTGAATTCATATAAGACACACGGTACTAATTATACGGAATAACTGTGAACCAGTCTAGAAATGGATGAACAAATAATAGAGTATTTACGGGTTTGGTGGTCCATAATTGGTTAATAATGAAAATTAAAATTTTATTAAAAATATCTTTTGAGAGCTTATCCTATATGTAATTTTAAAAAAAATATAGACAAATTTCAAATGATGCAATTTTAGTATTTTTACAGGCTTGACTCAGGAGTACTCAATAATGAAAGTAGCATCTGATTCATTTGGTGCAGAATCAATAACGTTTTTCATGCATATGTAGATAAACAAAATGCCGTGGCTCATATGGTGTTCTCCACACATAAGCTTGCACAAAGGTTAGATGTGCATGGAGAATTATAGGTCTCATCATCAGCACCCAGAAATTTTCAGTTAATGAATTTTGAATACGATAGTGTTTCCATATGTTTACTATTGGAGTTAAAATAGTACCGTGAGTCCTTTAAATACATTTTGGTATATCAAGAATATTAAAACTGATCAGCACAATAGATTGCACTTCACTCAGATCAAACTTATCATTACACAACAGATTTATCATTTCACATCATAGTTATCAGTACACATCAGGCGTATCATTACACATCAGACCTACCAGTACACATCATACTTATGATTATTTATCATATTTATCATTACACGGCAGAATACAATTGTTTATAGAGCCAAATTCATTACGTTTGTTACTTTGCGCACTGTAAAAACCAAATACTGTCAATTCCCGTGGTAATAGTATGCAAACATTTTGATGTAAGTAATTAAATATCTTTAAATGCTTATGATACTGCAAGCAATGGTCGCATTTTCAATTCTAAGCACCGTTGTTGCTTGCTCAAGCTTGAACGTAGAGGACACACGGTACTAATTATATGGGAAAAATGGAAACCAGTCTGGAAATTGGTGAGCATGCAATAGAGTATGGGTTTTGGCTGGCCGGGCTGATTGACAAGTTATGTTTTTAGGGAAAAAAAAGAAGATTTGAGAGCTTATCCAAGTTGTAACTGAAAAGAAAAAAAATCATTGTTTTATTATGGATTTTCAGTATTTTAACAGTCTCTAGCTTGGAACAATCTTTACTGAAATTAACACCTGACTCTTTTATGCGGAATTGAAAGCAGATGTTTCAAACACATGTAGGTCCAGAAAATGCCTTACTCATATTCTTTTCTCTACACAGAAGTTGTAATCCAGGTTTCATCTATACTTATAAATATAGGTTTGATCATGGGCACTCAGAAATTTAAAGTTATTGAATTTTTTATATCATGGTGTTTGCATAGATTTACTACGGGAACTGAATTAGTACCGTGAGTGATAGAAGGAAGAGAAGGAAATTTGTTGCGCTGTCCGAATTGGACTAATTCTTATTTTGGGTCATTATAATAGTAAAGCTTTTAAACAAAAGTAGCAACGTACAAACCCACACATCAAAACGAGGGGGATATTTTATTAATAAATGTCCTATCAAATACCTGAGGCGTAGTTAACTTTAACCTTATATCACAATCTTACCCATGAAATATGGTAAACTTCAACCTCAGTTCACGTTTTATAATATATCTTGACCTTGAAATATGGTGACCTTTGACTTCAGATAACAAATTATGTCATAACCGTCGTTGATTTGGATCAGATATATCCATAATCTGCTATTTTTCCGCGCACACTTAGATCAGTCGACTTTCAATATCATTTACTACATTAAGTACAATAATTCTCCTCTCTAAATAACATGAAAACAGAAGTTACCGCAATAATGTATGCCTAAGGTAAACAATTCTAGGCCCAGCGCGTTTCATTTAGTGTGAGAAGAAAGACAATATAGATGTGACCATTGTCCTTATCACAAGTATCAAAAACAACAACAACATTATTATTACTTATTCCTTGTAGTGGTCTTGTATAGAGGCAACAAAATCCAATTTCTTCTTCGCTATGGTGATAGATAGATAGATAGATAGATAGATAGATAGATAGTCATACATACATACCTACATATATATACACACACACACACACACACACACACACACACACACACACACACACATATACATACATACATACATACATAGATGCATACATACATACATACATACATAGATAGATGCATACATACATACATACATACATACATACATAGATGCATACATACATACATACATACATACATACATACATACATACATACATACAGACAGACAGACATACGGACAGACAGACATATAGAAAGACAGACAGACGGATAGATAGATAGATAGATAGATAGATCACATTAAAACTGTTAGCATTCTGATATTCCTATCTTAATGGCATTTAATCCGACTAAATGTGCAAACTCGATAAATCCGCGAAGGGGATCATACTAAAAATTGAAAAGCGTTTTTTTTTCCACTTCATTGCGCGGATTCATTAAGTTGCATAGAGTTCTTCGGTTCATGCTGCACTGGACTCATAAAAATAAACTGGTCAATTCTTCTAATTAAATTTTACATTCAATGATGAAACCTTAATGTGAATTCTATCTCCAGAAAATCCCCATTACACATACTAATTCAAACCACCATTTTTGCGTGCACGAATACATTCGAAATAGTTCCGAAGCAACGATTTATATATTAAATAAGAAATTCTAACTCTTAACCTGGCAAGCTGGCGCATATATACACCTGGATGGTAAAGGCATGTGACCTACACTCTCTTTAGGACAATTAAGTCAATTTTAACAAAATTAAATAATTTGTGGATATCTACCCAACTGATTAAGAGAGCATTATAAGTCTTAATTAGTTTCATTCGTTTGTCCATCTTGGCCATTGTCGAAACTAAGGAGTAGCGCCAACCGCAGAGTAAATCCTTCGCTCGTGACCAATGAATTATTTATGCCAAACCGCGAAGCGATAAGGATGCTCAGTGACTGTAGCTGATAACAAAGCCAAAGAAGGCAGGGTATTTGTTATTAATATCATTAATTAATGCTTTCTTTGAATAATAAAAAGGTAGAAGCTAACATGAGTGACCCGATTGAAAGGCAAATCGAATAGCCGCATTGAATTCTATTTTCTCTCCTAACGGTTCTATTAAGAAGAATTGCTTTATTCTATGAGAAGGGGCGCGTAAAATTTACAAACAATTCAATTTAAATTTAAATCTGAACATAACAAATCGTACAATTTTTTAAAAGTTTTGTCTATGGCACAATACAGTGCAAAACATGAAAATGCAATTTGTTTGTGTAAATGCACACACACACACACACACACACACACACACACACATATATATATATATATATATATATATATATATATATATATATATATATATATATATATATATATATATATATATATATATATATATATATATATATATATATATATATATATATATATATATATATATATATATATATATATATATATATATATATATATATATATATATATATATATATATATATATATATATATATATATATATATATATATAGTCCCCATGGTATTTATATTGAATTAGGTTTTTATATTGAATTAGGTATTTGTATCGAATTAGGTACTGCTTTTTTATTTTGTAGGTTTCTTTTTCGCTGTACTCAGGAGCAGCTATTTTCAATTTTCTACATACAGTTCTTGTAGTTTGTGTAAACAAGCATTGGCTTGCAATTTACTTTACATGTAATTCTCAGTGATTGTCTGAAAGGGAGAATCAGGCAATATTAAATGAAATTTCCTTTGTTTCATACAAGTGTGAACCAAACAAATTCAAAAGGGTCTGACCAATCAGATTTCTGGAAATCAGCCACCCCCACCCCTATAATAAAAATATCAAAGGAAAATAGAAAGAAACTAAACATGCAGTTATTATAATGTGTCTTAATTCCATATTTATTTCTTAAGCTTTGTGTAGGGACGATATTTAATTTGTTTATATATAAAAAGTGTTTGTTAAAAAATGTAAATCGTATAATTCAGTATGTAATTAATGAGGCATCAGTAAGCTCAAAATCTTGAAGAACAAATATGATGAATGGTCTCGGAAACTTCATGAAACCTTCCTGAAATGATGCCATGATATAACTTTATTTGCATTACTCAGTAAATGTACATTTTCACCTATAATTTGTGTTATAGTTGTTACAAGTAACATGCTCAGTGGCGCAGTTGATTGGCGAGATTCATTGCTCCGTTGACCCCTTACTTGTTCCCGAAAATCCCCCCCCCCAAAAGGAAATAATATGGTTTCTTAAACCTCACAATTTTCATTAGAATATCGAAATCTATTCAAGATTCAGAAGTAGATTACAGAGGCAAATATTTAAAGTGATTTGATTGGCGATAGTTTTCTCTCATATTTTTATATATAAATGCAACTGATTCCGGCCTGTTGTCTGTGTAGCTCTTTTTACTCCACCTGCAGGTCCACATCAAAATCACATGCTAAGTCAATTCATTTGTTCATTTCACGTTTTTCTTTTCCGTCTTATTCTTCTTCTTGTTCGTCTTAATACTGCTGTTGCTGCTGCTGCTGCTACTACTACTATTAGTGCTACTACTCTACGCATGAAGAACTTGCACCTCAGAAAGTTGATAGCATTTATCTTAAAGCAGATATACCATAATACGTGTTACATACGATGGTTTTATTTTATAAATCGTCTCATAACAAGTGCAAACTGGTATGGTCTTTATCCACTGTAGTGAAAATAGTAGCGTGCTTTATTTACACGCACTTGGACTTTATTCTATCTGCTATTGAAAATAAATATAGTTTCTATACTGATTTCGCTTATTTAGTATATCTTAATTGATTCATGCAGCAGAACTATTGTAAAGGAGACATATCGGAGAAGTGAAACAATAGCCTCTGAAAACATATTGCGTTATAGAGGTTCATTTGTTCTATATGTTTCATTTAAAGCTGTAAGTGTTTAAGAAAGGTGCGTGTTTAATGAAGGTGATCTTTAAGGCAGGTTTGACTATATTTAGGTCTCATTTACAGCATGTATAAACGTTCTTACTACGTATGTAGTATCACATCATTATATTAAGAACACGTAATTTCCAATAATAATTATGTTACCTTGTGCTTTTTGCTACGCAAAAAATATCCGAAACGGTTCTTTTAGTGAGGATGTTTCAGTACTGGCCTTAAACATTTATATCTACTGACTTGTTGGTCGATGAAAACAGGTATTATTTTTCCATTTAAATACCTCGTGTGCACATGCCATAATCAGGGAAGTCATATTTAATAGCTAGGTTTAATATTTACATTTCTATCCTTATATCCACAAAACACAACTGATTCTTTGTTGCTGTCGTTTGTTGACAAGATTTATAACGCGAATAGATCCTGTTCAGTCAAAATTGGCATGCAACATGTTGGAAATATAAAAAGAAAACAACAAATACTATTAATTCTTGTTATTATTAATGTCACGGTCGTTGTCGTGATCATCATCACCATCATCATTATTATTAATTTGGAAGTTTAGATGTAAATAGCATATGTTACTTCTACCTAATCAGTGAACATCTGAGAACGTTTGACTTAGTATTGCTTTATAATGGCATATAGGTATAATCATAACAATTAAAATGACTTACTAAGTGGTTATGAGTTGTTTTATTGCCGTTTGAAGTCCGTCATATCGCGCCCATTGTAAACCCGAACTGGTCATCGGGTTGCAGAAATGTTTATCCGAAACGGATCTAATCTTTCAATAATAGTACGAGCTCTCTTTAAAAAAAAAAAAAACGAAGAATACAACATTCCAAAATGATGAAAATCTGCAAATGAAAGGAAATAATAAATAACTAGTGCGACTAGTAGGTTAGCATATAAGCAAATGTTCATCTCGATTTATTGGTAAGAAAAACGCTGACATCAACAGTCCGTTCGACGTTGTAGCACGAACCCTAATGATACTTTGATTATTTCAGTTGATTTTCTATAGGTCCAAAAGGACTCTGAAAAGTTTATCAAGATTTTGTATGTAAGGACTTGGAAACATTTATCAGTAAGGCATGCAGCTCCATATGGATTCTGAAACATTTAACAGGATTTTTAAAAAAATTCAGAACATCCTTTAGCATTTAAAAAATTGAACCTGTAAAGTCAAACACGTAACATGGCGTTAAATTAAAGGTATTTGACACCCACAAGTCACATGCCAGTTACATCTTTATGCCAAAGAGGTATCTCGTGCAAACGGGATAGATAACATTCAGACATGGAAGCATCACGGCCTTATCATTGTTGTATAAGCGCTGATGATGTACCATCAAATACAGAGCTTTATGGAAACAGCAAACTTGGAAACAACTTGTTTCTTAAGGAGCCACATGCAACCAACAGGATTTGTCCAGCTTTGAGAGAAAAAGTATCCTATTAATTCATTAGTAACTGTCCAACTACTGTTGCATTTGGCTTTTGTATCGTTATCACCGATTAATCCCGATTATTATTAACTGTCCAACTACTATTGTAATTTGGCTTTTGTATCGTTATCACCGATTATCCCCGATCATTAGTAATTGGTCAACTATTATTGCATTTGGATTTTGTATCATTAGCACCGATTAATTCCGATTATTAGTAATTAGCCAACTACTATTGCATTTTGGCTTTTGTATCGTTACCACCGATTAATCCCGAATATTAGTAACTGGCCGACTACTATTGCCTTTGGCTCTTGTATCGATATCATCCGACAGAGCGTTCAAGGCCAATTTGGACTTCTTATTTAACATTTAAAAACCGCACATGTTTCTGTGTTTCAAAGTTTCTGATACTGCATTGAAATATTTGCTAGAGTATTAGCGCTATCAGTCTTTTAATCATTATCAACGAAAGCATAATGGTCTGGCATATAACCCTTTCGCCGTTAAATTATTAGTGTTTTTTTATTATAGCATATTATTCACTGCGGAAGACTTAACTGACTAAATAACTTGCGTTTTTTTCCCTGTAAACGAAAACAAATAGTTCCTCAATCAGTCAACACTGTCAGTAGTTGAATCTATTCTCTCGTTGAATGTAATCAATTATTTCGTTATAACGAATAAGATTTTAATTAAATAGTTCCCGTTTCCAAGGTAACTGACAAGCCACTAATAAGAACATTTGATTTCTGTGTCACCGTTTGATGAGTCACACGTTTGAATTGGCAGATGCCTTCCATCTATCAAAGGGACAGGTCCTACATATATGACAATTATGATTCCTGACTGTGAACCATTCACTTTTATATATCATTATCTTCTCTGAATCAAGTAGACATACTAATAGAAAGATATACTATAGAATACCGTATAATTTTTCTGTATTTGAATTTTATGTTGAAGGAAGTTGTCAAGATCAAAGAAAAGATTAGAAAGCAGAATCATATGAAAGTGAATTAAGATGTGATATCTAAAATGCAACACGAGAGGCGATGAATAATAATATACCAGTTAGGCGCGTTGTATCTGCATGGAGAATATCGCACTTAACGCACATAAACAACCGAGTTTCCTATCGTTGTTTGAAGGGTCGATCTTTCCATTGATAGGTGCCGTGTGTTTGTGAAATGTCCATTACTCGAATATTTGATACTTATGCTGACACCATGCGTCACTGACTTTCACAGATAATGTACTACGCTGAATAGAACGACCATTGTGATGCATCTTTACCATGCGTTCTCTGTGTTATCGAGGTTTTTTGAATTTTTACTAATTACAAGGTTTATTCTCATCTAACAGGAATCAATACCTCGAGGTAATGATAGAAATAGAAAAAGAAAGTCGCTCTGGCACTTATGTTTGAAGACAAAATACTTAAATCAAGCTGATCTGTATTATGGTTTATGTCTCTTTGCTATATTACAAAACTCGGTTCTATACAGCCCATTGTTGTTAATACTGGCAAATATATCACGCTCGCCAAGCGAGGAAAATGGTTAATTATTTCTCAAGAAACGTTGATAGCTGAGGTAACAGATACCACAAAAATTTTCATGTGAATGCTGAGGTATTCTGTATTGAAAAAATATTATGTTCGGGAATTACGAGGCAAATACTTAATTTGTTTGCATCTCTATTAGTTTAAACCCCCACAAAAATGTGTGTATTATTTGTATTTTCTGTAATTAAATAGCATAAACTGTTGTGATATTTAAAAATATTCACGCAAAGTGTATGCTTTTATTATTAATGTTGCACTTTGGGGACCTCACACACGCAGGGTATAGTGTCATCTGTAATGTGGCAACCACTGCGGTAACGTAACTGATATTTGAACAAACTCTAAAGCAAAAAGAAATTAATTCCTTCATTTCAGGGCAAATACGTTCGTATTACAAAAGTAACCGGCGACACAAATAAAACACTTGTAGCAATTGAACATGGGTAAAGAATTCGAATTTGTCGAAAAACAAAACAACGCCGGTTAGGTGGCTCTACGTAAGAATATAGGTATTCAAACTGAAAAATTGACCCCTTGTCTCAAACAACGATTCTGTTACAACTCTCAATTACTGTGCCTATTACACAGTTTTCCTGATACTCGTCATAAATATAGGCTAATGGACTCTCCATTACTGTCTATAACACCGTTTTCAAGACACTTGTCATAAACTCTCCATTACTGTATCTATAACACAGTTTTCACGATACCCGTCATGCATATCAGGGACTTTCCATTGCTGTGTCTATAACACATTTTTCACGATACCCGTCATGCATGTCAGGGACGTTCCATTGCTGAGTCTATAACACAGTTCTCATGATACCCGTCATGAATATCATGATCTCTCCATTACTGTGTCTATAACACAGGTTTTTTTTTTATGATACTCGTCACACATATCAACGACTCTATTACAATATATATATATATATATATATATATATATATATATATATATATATATATATATATATATATATATATATATATATATATATATATATATATATATATATATATATATATATATATATATATATATATAATAAATATCGTTATACATATATCGTTATCGTTATACAGGTGATGACTGACCACTATGTTATTGCCCGGATTGAGTAAATAAAAAATGAAATATCAAATTAAGTAATGGAATAATTGTGATCTAAGCAAAGATATAGGATAGAACAACATACATGCCCCCCCCCCCCGCCCCATGTACAATGCAACAATTTATTCAATTGCATAAATATAATTAAATTGAACATGACATTTGAATGATTTATGTTGTTTTGATAGAGTTACAAAACAAATTAGAACTCAGCCGCTCCGTCATTTCTACATATGATCGAGTGACTGATCAAACTCAGATTGCCGGCAAGTTAGCATCATCTAGTGCTTCCGTTCTTACCCAAAAACACTATTCGTAATAGGTTGGCGTTTCCGTATTTCATTCTCTCTCTCTCCTCTTTGGGTCATCCACCTCTGCTCTCTTTTCCCACTGTGCAGTCAGGTATGGAACTATTTTCCCTTCAAATATAAAAAGAGTACCCAACCTAAGCAAGTGTTAGGTTTTTCTTCGCCTAGGATCAAATAATATTCCCACTTCTTTTGCGTCAGATTTCGCCTATCAAAATTCTTTAGAACTAGCTATGGTCATTTCGCACACTTATACACACCCACAATCCCATCAGTGCGAATGTATGTCTTGTCTAGCTGCTCTCGCATTCCTACTGAGACCATGATATAACTAGTCCTCTCAGATACTTTTACTGCCCTGATATGGCTATACATTTCCAGTTGAACTATGCCAGTTGGCACACGCTCCTCGATTTTCGGCTGGAGAGACTTTCAATTTAATTATACATACATTAATGGACTTCACTGATTGTCGTAACTACGTTACTATGCTAATTAGCGATTCATTGACATAAATGTCCAAACATAGAAAAATCAATTCGCATTATTTATGTCATATACAAAAGAACTAAATCCGAACTCATTCATTTAATACACATAACATCTGAGAGAAGATGCATAAAATCAACAGATAAATATAAATTTACGTCAATGAACATATATTGTATGCAATCGAGAAAACACCCGCATTTGGCTTAGTCAACCAGGACTACTTCTTTAACCGCGCAAATTGTTAACAGTCCTATCAAAGTTAGAAGAATCATTTGTAGTCCGCCTTTATTAATAACTATTCTGATAAATATCATTTTAGGGCACCTGTTTCAAATGACGACTTCTTAAAAGTTTTTCTGGTTTGTCTCAACTCTTGACATTTACTGCTATTTGACTAGCGTTAACATTGCACTTTTATCTGGTTCTAACCTTTAATTTAGCGAGTCCTAATTAAAATTTAATTCATGTCCCAAACAGAGCAGATTCCATACCTTAAAGTAAACAACTTATGAAGAGTCTAACCCAGATAATTTTCGCCTCGTGTCTTTGGAAATATGAATGGGGTTATGAACTTTTTCAGCTGTTATGGTAAATGCAATTGGGGGCGTACCTATTCTATTTGATTCTAAATTTCAAACAGCAAAAGGTTTTGATTTTTGTTTTTTGCGTGATTTATCAGCACATAGTAGTCTATACATAAATGCCTTTATATATAGAACCCAAACTGACAGGTCTGAGTTGTTAGTGATCTGTTAGGGCGAGTGCCTTAAGACATTCGACAACCTGAGGTCCCTTGAAACTAAGGCTAAGTTGTTGTCGTGACTTCATTAGTCGAATATTTTCAATAGCACCAGAAAATACAAATGATTTAGATATTGTATAAATCTTCATGGAACAAATACTCTCTGTCGATCCTGGTTTTACATACATGTTTGAAAGCATATATAAAGGAAAATAGTGTTAATATATTTATTATTGTTTATGATTTTAAACACAGCCATCTATCTTACTATGGCATAACGAGGCGTGGATGAGGATGTGGGTGTTTTATGAACCTACGGCAAAACACCAGAGATATTTTGAGACGTTTTCAGCAAAATATGATCTTATTGACATATGTCCTAATTTACATCCTGAAAATTTAGATAGCACTTCAATTAATCTTAACATACATTCTGTAAACAGCTGTACTATTTACCAACTTACTTGTCAAGAATTATCTTAGATAGTTTTGATCATTACTTCATGCATAAACTCTTGCGTTTCTTAATTTGGCCCTAAGTTCCACAAAGAGATTTGTTTTTTAATGCTAAATGCTGTGCACTGAACAACATTACTAATCGGCACTGTTTTCTTTCTAACGTGGGTGTAAGACAAGGATGGCCATTATAACCTTATTTTTATATTCTCATTTGAGCTTTTATATTATTCGATCAAAACACATGAATATATTAAGGGCTGTAAGCTTCATGAAAGAGATGCTACAATAAGCTGTTTCTTGATGATACTGCAATTATACTGGATGGTTCAGAATTATGTTATAATACAGCAGCAAATATTTTAATGAATTGAAAACGATTTCATGATTTGCATCAAAGTACACAAATAGTAATAAATTAAAGCAAAACTTCTTTGTTAAACTTCGCAGAGTGCCAAACATTAGGGATAACTTTCCACACAAACTGACATTTTGATTGCAAGAAATTAATCTGTTCAGAGACCTCTGTGAACTTTAAAAAAAAATTGAAATCGCAGAATTTATCTTTAATATGTAGAATAACCGTAGTAACATTGCGTGATACCTAAATTGATATTACCATTGACCATTTTACCTACCAAATCCCACAGCTGAGAATATGCAGGAAATAAAATTAACTATAAAAAGGATCGCATCTTTAATAATCAAAGATAAAGGCTATGGTGAAGGTCGCTTAAAGTTGCTGTTTACGTATATATTTATCCCACACTGAAAGTAAGTTGGATCTATATAATCATAGATACAAAGAACGGTCGAGTTGGAATATGTTCGCACTTGAAATAATGACAAATATAGACAGTGCTTGTTTTCTTTGAGGGAAATTCCACACCACATAGAATTCATACATTTAATATACTTATTTTTACAAGCATGTTGATTTGATAGTTTCAAAGAAAATATAATACTGGTTCAACAACAACCTCTCTGGAATAATGATAGCGGTATACACAGATGATACATTGACGTAAATCCAGACTGAATACGAAATGGAATTAAGCTTTAATGGGTTATATATGTCTTTGAAGAAAATATGATATAATCAATGCATACTATTTCCAAATATATCGTAAATTAGTTTCTTCTAATTTAAAAGAATGTATGTGAGGAAATAAAATATTCAAAGAAAATCTTAGGAAAGTAAAAAAAAACAACAAATAAAACAACCAATAACTCATAAATAAAAGATAGAGAAAAAATGAAATTACAAAAGTTTGAAAACATTTAAAAACTAGCACTTTAACTGGAAGCATATATGCAGGATACTATAAAAATTACTCTGGGTACAAATTACGATCTTTTCAATACACATTTCTCATGCCTATTGTCGGAAACAAAACATTTATACAAATCTAACTTCATTAGTCCATCAGTGTGATAGTTTTGTTCAATCAATGAAGGGAATATGCTTTATTTTATGGGTATGCATATATATTCAAGATTTCTCTGGAAAGTTCCATGATTTTTTTTAAAAGAAGAAACTAAAGATTTTAATATAAATACTTAATTAATATTTAATAATAATAATTGTTAGTAATTATAATAATTATCATAAATATTAGAACAATAGTTAATAATACTTGTACCCTTCTTGTCCTAGCCGGTGTAACCTTTACCCCACTTGACCTGTGTCGCAATAGCATTGTCTGAAAACAAAATGGAAAATTCCAAAATATTGATAAAAAGTTCTTATAAACATAACAGAAATCAGGTAGGCAGAGAATCTTCCTTCAATCATGGACAAAGGTCAGACAGATACTATGCATTAAATATATAAAACTAATGAAAATCTTAACCATAATCTTCATCTTAAATATTCTGTAAGCAGGTGACATTTTTGCAGTAAGAAATTTACATTCAATTTTGATCGGACATAACACAATTCATTGAGGGATGAAGGAAATATTTTAAGACCTTTAATAAAAGCCACAACTAAACTGTAGACGCGAGAGAGCGCGGAAATATGGCTGACGTGTCTAGCTCTTCAATACAAATTCGTCTTGCAATGATAGTTTTAACATAAGGAAGCTTTATACATCTTTTATATAGTTTACTAGAAATGTATCTGTTGGTAAGGTTTCTGTTGATAGCCAATATATCTGACCAAAATTATAGACGCCATATAAAGAAACAATTGTCAATTAAAAGATGGGCGTTTTTAGTCTTTGTAAGAAGCGTGATGTTCTCTGACATTCAGTATTGGTTAAAACAAACGAAAACATAGTAACGAGTCTGCTATAAATGGTTTGTTGAAGTAACATTGCACTCTTCATAATTTTGAGGAGACCCGCGGTTTTCCAAATTCTTCTTGGATAATTTTCAGATTCAACTATCTGTTCATGCCAAAAAATGTGACTCAAAATGTGATATCCGTTTATAAATCCTCCGACTAAAATTAGCATTCCTCTCTGTAATGCGATACGTAAAATGTCCACCTGAGGCGTACTTCACTTCATTATTTTGTCTATAACGATAACAAAATTTGCCAACATTGTTGTAATAAGCTTAATTTTGTTTTAAGATATCACAGGCTTTCAACACGCAAAAATCATGAGACGCATTTAAATATAGCAACGTTTTTTTATTCATCCACCATGAAGTACAGCTGAATACGTTTTCAGTCATTTTAGGGTAATATGATTTTATTAAAGTGAATAGAAAATGGATATGGAGCATTTATTTTGTTTCTGCTTCCGTTCGACATTATATGTTACTTGTGGAGAAGAACCCACAAAGGAAAAAAAAAGTACAAATCACGCACATACTAGTAAATTGAAATACTGGTAGTGTGATTTTGGAAACATTCTGTATTTATATTATATTAAGAACTTAATTAGGTATTTGATTTTATGATGCAAATTTGCATTCTCCACTCGAAGAGATTTGATTTCGATGCAGCAGTTAAATTAGTTTTTTTTTCCATTTTCATGATGGGTGTTTTTTGCTGTTGCACTCCATCGTTATCCGAGCGATTTAGGAAACAAAAAAAAATTAAAAATGACCTCATGTATTTTACCATTTTTATATGGTATTCACCTAATACTGGACCTGAGGCGGTTTAGCCGTTGGCGTCTGTGAAACGAACTGGATAAACATTGTTCATACCCAGTGTACATTAGTCTTGGGGCTTTTGAGTTATTGGGGTCTCTTTGTCAAAGGCAAACATTAATCGAAGTCACAATCACAAACCACAACTATTATAAAAAAAATACCGTAAAATTATAACATCTTTCATGATATTACCTTATTTCTTCAATACTATACAGAAGTAACTTTTTATATTTATGTTAAGAAGAATGGTCCTTTGCGTACAACTCGAGCACCAAGAAAAATATTCCAAGCAAAGCGCCTCATTGCTGAATCATCTACGGAGAACATAAAGTAGCCATACTTCATACTTTGTAATGTCATCCTGGATTTGTTATTATCAAATAATTCATTTCTCTATGTCATCCTGTTTTTTTAAAATAATAATAATAATAATAATAATAATAATAATAATAATAATAATAATAATAATAATAATAATATTATTATTATTATTATTATTATTATTATTAATAACAGCAGCAGCAATAATAATACAATTATTATTAATAATAATACAATTATTATTAATAATGATACAACTAATTATTATTAATATTCTTTTTTATTCTTTTTTTTTTGTATTACCGACGTACGTGGACCTGGTTCAAACCGTAGGTGTTATTTTCAGTAGTCTGCCGATGTAGATGTTTCATTTAATTTCCTAGCTTCTAGTCTCCTGTTGAATCTAGGGGCAAAATAAGAACCCCAAAAAGGACACTGAAAGTGCCTCCAGGAGATGAGAAATCTTCTCTCACTGGATATCTTTAGCATGTTTGGGTTCATCCAGTCTGATCTGTGGAACTTTGTTATTTTACAGTATCTGAGACTAGTAAACATACAGTAGGGCACATACCTGCATGTGATACATACCCTGCATATGACCAGATAAGCCTCATACTGTAGGGCACACCCTGCAAATGATCAGATTGCCCTCATAATATAAAGCACATACTCTGTGTGAGATAAGATATCCCACATACTGTAGAAACATACCTTGCATATGATGAGATAGCCCACATGCTGCAAGCACATATCCTGCATATGATGAGATAGCCTACGATAAGACAGACTACATACTGCAGGGCACATGCTTGTATATGATGAGATAGCCCACAAAATGTAAGGTATATATAACCTGCATATTATTAAATAGCCCACATACTGCAGGGCACATACCCTGAGATAGGTAACATATAGTAGTGGGGGATGATACAATCTGGTGGAGTCGAGTTCCGTTGCATATTTTGCATGCCGCCTCACCATTCATTGTCTCCAAATGATATTCCATACCGTTACGTAAGAATTAATAAAATCAATTAATCGCAAAATCGTCTTGTATTTATCAGGGGTTTATTTCACTCTATAGTGCAAGACTTCTGGAGATTATTTTCTCATTATGCAGTTGTCAGTAGTTGTAATTATTCTTGGAACAGAGAAAAGGCTTATTCATTACTTCAGGTACGTCATTGATTCGGTGTTTTAGTTTCTTCTAACGAGGCAACCACACTTACTAACCTGTAGATCACGGACGCTTTGAATGCAAACATATCGGAGTTAGGCTCATGAAAACTAGCAATCATCACTGATAAATGCATACTATTTTTCTTTGTGTCGTTAAAAAGAATATTATGTACGTTTTGAAGTATCCAGACTAGGCTTGATGTTATCCTCCACTTTTCACTTGACTACAGTAACACTTAATCTGGCTATGGAAGGTTCATTATAGACTTAACTTTTGTTAGGATTGCATAAGTGTGGCTTGATGCTATTTGGTGCATCAGGTAAAGTGATAATCTCCCATCGATTAATATATCAGTCCTAAGTACGCTAGCTATCTCTTTATGAATTGATGTCCATGATCTGAATCAGAGGGTTAACTTTTTTCTCTCTGACTCGGTATCACGCCACTTGGGAGTTGAAGGCATCGGTTGAATGAAAATAGGCACAGAGTATGTGCTAGGACACTTGAGATGTCGTGTCCACTAGGAATGCATGCGCAATGACAAGTTGCTCACTATTTTGTGAAGTTGAGAAAACAGTTAGATCAGAGACAAACTCCACGTGCCTTGTAACTCATACAGCCAGATCAGATTCAACAACAGAGGAGATATAGGGATGGTGATCTTGGCTAATAAGTCATAACTTGAACCACACGAGTTGGAAGTATGGTGACCTCTTTGACTTTCATCAAACCTTGCAGTTGCACTAAAAAGGAGAGGATTAAGCGAGTAACTCATCTCTGTGACGTCATGTTGTAACGACACTCATAGTCTCAAGCTTTCTGTCAAAGAACGATCACATCACACTCAATTACCTGTATTGTACGTCTGACAGATGGGATTGCGCTAACGTTCTGATGTATTGGCGCTCTACTTGACCTACATCTCACTGACTCCTTTCTGCTATCGATAACAGCACGAGGTACTCTGCTGCAGGTTCATCAATGGGAGAACTTCACACAACAATTTCTGACAACAGACTTAAATGGGCTGCTCGATATTTCAAAACAGATATTTGGATTTGCAGGTACAACGTATCTGACATGCAGAGATCCAAATGAACCAGCCAAGTCAATGTTCGAGATTGTGATGTACCCAAGAGTTCGATCGTGAAGCCCTTCCTGTTGTTGTTGAATGTCTACATGAGTGAGGTTCCCCAAGTTCTCAAAATACTTCATCCAAAACGAGCAAAATATTAGCCATGCAACGTTGATATATGTTTGAATTTGGGGAACACTGGATCACACATTTAATTCTTCAGTCGAATGGACTAAGTCAATTCCGGGTTCTATAAGTTAAGCCTGAAGTAACTCCTGTCCAAAACTTAGATCCAAATCGTTTAGTTGGTGCTATTCCGCATGAACACATGGTTCGTGCTGCTAAGAAGCTGAGTGCAACAAGTATAGCACGCTGTAAAGCATGATCTTTCAGCTTTAAAATATTTCAAAGAACGTGTGAGGAAAGATGGTGTACTTCCGTCTACAGGATCACATTGGGAGTCAGCTTTTATTCACAACTAACACAACAGCCAATGAAAATATTCCGGTGGTTCGATTTAAAATAAATAGAATTCACACGTCTTTTGATATCTAAAGATGGCATTGGAAATACTTATATCAAATAACCATCACATGGGTCGAAATGACAAAACTGGTGGCTTTCTTCAGTTCTTACGCAAAGTGTTTTGATTTAAGCAGTATGTTTTATTTGCCAATATCAAAAAAGAGAAGGTGTTACATTAAGTATTATAGGATTCTTGTCAGATACAGGTTCACTTCTGAACCTGATCATCACCTTGCACAGTAGTCCCGATAATACAATTTGTATAAAATAAACAACTCAAAATTACATTACATAACATCATTACGTGTTGTTATACATGACCGTGTCACTTGTAGGACACGGATTCGGATATTACATTTTCAGATGACTGATTGGTGATTCATTGATTGATGGCAGGTGACTGGTGAATGGTGATGGATGAATGTTGAGTGTAGTGCTCAAGGAGTGACGGAGGGACGGAGTGATATTTATGCTCTATATCCGTCTATTCACCGTACTGTAGTTGTTGTTTAGCCGTGGTGCTAATTTGGGTTGTGTTATACGTAGTGTGCTGCTGTCGGGGGTGACGTTGGCCCGGAAGAAGATAAAAGTTCATCATGTGGTGAAGAACCAAGGCTTCTGGACCAACGTTTCTGCAGAGAACGAGAAATTTTACGGATCTTTAGGCAGACAAGGAGGGGCAGAACATTTATTATTATTTGTGTGGAAATTGTCAATGTTTACGTGAATCATTTGTTCCATTATTTGTGTGGAATCATTTTAAATCACTAATCGCTGTATCTTTTTACTATTTAAGCTTTTTTCTTCTTGCATATCAGTTCACATTTCATTTAAATCGCAATACATTATCAGGTTCTTGCATATTTTGTTAATATCCAATATTTGGATTTTGTTGGTGCACGAATCAAACAGACTTTTACATTGAATCGTTCAGAAATAAACATTGCTTTTTTTACCATCGTTTGTGTTATTCGTTAAAATCCGACCACAACTTGGATATCTTGTTACAATTCCATATAGTATCGCATCAAGTGAAACAAAGCACTGATCTACAAGCGTGAGCTAACATTGTAGTTTTCACCTCATAAGCAATAATGTTTGAATAATTTATCTGATTGTTGCAAGTAATGAAAGACAATATACATATAAATACAGGATTTGATATAAGCTAATGCAATGCTCAAAGAAACGTATGCTCACGATATTGTAATAGCATGCTTACGCCAGATTCTTTGGAAAAGCATGCGGTACGAGTTTGAGTTTCGTACAGGATGTGCTGGAAACGATTATTAAATTAAAGGGACGAATATCAGTTGGTACGTAGCACTCTACAATTGAGCAGACCTGTCACAACAGTTCTGACAAGTTGCCGATGCCTGATTCAGCAATTAAGAAAAAAAACATTTTTATTTTTATAATAAAAGATAAAACATGCATATATTGGTAGTGCAGAGTAAGCGATTTTCGACTTCAGTTCAGATGATGTATGTGAAGTATATTAACATACACACTAAGATTCTATCAGGAAAGTGTGAAGATACAAAAGGACTATACAAATTTATAAGTTGTCATTGTGAATTTGTGTTATGTGCTGATCTAAGTCCTGGTTTAGATCAAGCGATTGCAATGGGATTCACATTAACAATGATGACATGTCTGTACTTCGGAACATTGTACATACTGTATGGTTGCTAATATCAATACTGTTTTGCACAACATAAAATACAATACATATTGTTCGATGACAACTTAATTTTGAATAGATCATAGGTGTATAAGCTACAAATAATACTAGTCGAAGTCTCGAATGTAAAATGTGTGATAATTTCTCATCATGACGGTTACAGGGCTAGAAGTAATTCTAGGGTTCTATTTAAGTATAAAATAAGTATCGTTCCAATTATCGATAGCGAGAAGCTTAAATTCGGTAAACAATTACTTTTGAAATATGTTAGTCCAGACATCTACTTTTCAGATATGTTAGTCCTGACAGAAGGCATTTGGACGTTAGGTATTTCACCAGGCTGTATCGTAATTACCTCCTGGGCGCTTGCTTGAACCAGATCTCGCAGATGCCCAGGATTCATAAATATTACTTCCTGCAGGACACTTGATGGAACCAATCATCGATTATTACTTCCTGCTGTATACTTGATGAACCAATGCCCGCATGTGTCTATTACTCCCGCTGGACAATTGGTCGACCCAAGGCTCGCAGATATTATATCACTTCCTGCTGGACACTTGTAGAAAGGCTAGCAGATATTCAGGAATCATACTATGTTGCATTTGAACACACTCTGTTATTGTGGCATCGTAAGGAAAGCTTGTCTCAGATTATTTCATAAGACGTAGATGGTGTTGCCGCACAAATGATTCAGATTCATCAATTTTGTACTTTATTTATTTTTCACCTTTTTCATACTGGCTGTAAAAAGTGTTAAAACAAAAACCCAAAACAACCCTGTTCTCAAAAGGAAGCAACTAAATGAGAAATAAAGAAACTATATTAATTTTAGCCTGAAGTTGGACAACGCATTTTGCGGACTAAAGTTTCAAATCACAGTAATGAGTAAACTGACTTCCATTTCGACCACAGAAGGTCTCTTTTGAAACGTTGTGGTGGTCGAACTATACCCTTTGGACGATAATCTCCGATAGGGTATTTCATTGTCTTCGTTTATCGCACCAGCTTACTCCATGTGTACCAAGCCGAGGAATTGGCAATTTGAATTGCTTACAAATTCATCTCGCCACTTGTAAAACTACCTCTATAAAAGCCCGCATCTTTACGTGTTCAATGCATAATAATTACTCGAGACATTTCATATTATCATGCCTTTCTAAAGAACAATGCACGTAGAAGAATATCTAAGAATATCTTGGACAGATCCTCAATAAACGTAGCTATTGACCTGTTGGAAAAGTACAATAGTGGTTCCAAGGAAAATAGTTTTTAATACATGAGAACATCCTGTTTTAGTTCCTCTGTCAGACGTATTTTTCTGTTAGCATCGACGAAAGTCTTTCGTTGGAGGAATACAAAGTGCCTAGATTGGCCATATTTGCATGAATTATTCATAGATAAATCATCACTCGGACAGAATTCATCAAAATAATTCAAAGATAATCTCTTTCAGCTGACATTTTATGTTTGTTGAAATTAGTAGTGTCGTTATTTTAGAGATCTAACCAAGCTGGAATAAATTTTACCTGATATAAAACGCCAAAGACGTAATCGCATATATTCCACATGCGGAACTGATGCAAGATTAATTGGGCATTTCCTGCCTGGATGGAAATTTTCAAATACTGCAAAACAGTATTCGCTTTCACTGATATCATTTGATGAATATATCTATTCCATCTAAAATTTAGATTTGTTTGCGAATGATTCATTACCTTTGTTGGTTCTAGTTCTTTATCTGTTAAAACGCATCATTAACTTTGGGAGATTCGTTCGAAGAATATATTGTCTTTGGTTACAAGCTGCAATGAAAATAGACCATACGTTGCACAAACTGAATAAACTCAATAAAGAATTATACAAGTCCATGTACAAGAGGAAGCAGAAGGTATAAATGTTTAGAAACTTTAGATATGAAAGTGTTCGAACCTGGATTTTCAATTCTTTGACTGTTAATGACTGCTTTCGATTGTATACCTGCTTCACCAGTGTAATTTCTAGTAGATATGATCCGATACGACCTTACTCTTTACTAGTTTTAGAGTAGAGAAAATTGTAAGCAAAATTTCTTTTGATCCTAATTTTATTCGATCCCAACATACCGGAGTAAGATATAATTATAGTACATGTTTTACATGGGAAATTATTCACATCCTAAATTTGACGTTTCTTGTCTGTATAGAAATTAGCATTTAATGCATAAGAAACATTTGATGTTTCTGCTCTTGTTTGACGAGACTATAATTTCTATCGACAGGTGCTTTTTGTGTCGATCACGATAACACGAGTCATTTACTATTCAAACCAACCGCAGTCTTAACATGTCCAATACTACAGAAGTCCAACTGCAGTATGGTATCCCACACGCCATCAGCCTAATATTTGTGCTAATGCATCGATTGAATCAATGTTAAATTAAGTTTATTTAGGGCTGATCAAACTAAACTTCACTCACGTTCCTTGTCGTTCACATTTTACACACGAAAGACTTTTTATTATTCTCATGCATATGACAGAGGTCCATTTAAACCATGGCACTAGTTATTGGGACCAAATCTTGCTTATTCTTCTGTATTTCGAACTTTCACCTTTCTTACATATGGGGGCCCCGGGTGAACTAGTGATTACAGATAACTGCCATCTCACCTCATTCCACTTAAATTCGAGTCTCGGGTTTAGCCAATGTGGGTGGGTGAGAAAGTTTCCCCTCGGTTGGCGGTTCCGCTCGAGATTTTATCGTGTTCTTCCTCCATTTTGGCCTCCATGTATGGCATATGAGGTGCTACAAAATGGCGGTAAATGCACAAAAGCAGACCAAACAAGACTGTTCTTAAATATGCCATTAAAAAAAAGACGGGACCAATATTTCGTTTTATTTACCTAAAATTAATTAGTATTATCAAATGAACAGTTTTCAAGAAAACTTTACGTTACATTATTGACAATGGACAATGTAATATACAGCTAGCTCAAACTGATTATATACACACACAGATATATATATATATATATATATATATATATATATATATATATATATATATATATATATATATATATATATATATATATATATATATATATATATATATATATATATATATAATCGTTTGAAATGGAGAAAGTATCGTGTATGTAATTTATGCAACGATGGTATTTATTTATAACAATGTGATAACATTTCAGAACGTTAACAATGGGAGCTACTATGATCGTCATAACATAATATATATTTTAGTACTTTATTTTGTCTATCATACCTATCACTATCATCAAAGGATATGTCCCGATATGTATGCTATTCAATTAGTAATGTAAAATCTTGAACCATATCAATTTGGTGGAATAGTTTATCTGACAATAATGAGTATCTGTGTATCCGACAATATGGATCAATCGTATATAGTTTATTCACTCACAAAGTGTATACTTTTAAAGACACGAATGCACGCTGTAAGCAGGAATGAGCATGGCCACACAAATATCATTATGTTAACAAGTCTATCTCTATCATCTATTTAAAAATGAAAACGTTGGCAAATCATTCTTCATTTAATGACATTTGAGTAACTATCGTCATTTACTTTTTCCAATGTATGGCCATCACTCATTCTGTCAAGCTAAATTATTAACGTTTTTGCCTAAAGACTTAACTATAACAATCACTGAAGGATTATAAAGTTTGACGGATATCATAATATTTAAAATATTTTTTTCTATATTTCATCACAACATGCGTGTAAACCCGTCAAGTGAAGAATCTTCTACCCAAGGCAGCTGAGTCGATGTGGCCAGTTCGAATTAACGTTGGTACATTTTTTATATTTCTAGTCGGACGTGTCTCTCATAAAAGAAGTAACATAAATCAATATTGGGTTACAAAACGGATGAATTGCAACATCCTTAGCAACCACAAAATTCTCACGCCAGAATCATTGGCACCAATACCGAATAAATCCAAGGCAAAATCATTTATCATAATATGTGCGTCAAGAAGCAGGACATCAGAGCTATGCATAAATACACTTCATTACCTATAATGATATTTGTTTGCGCAGTGAAATAATGTTATATAATGTACTAATGATGAATCATGATGGTAGTACTACTGATGACTCCTGATGGCCGTGCTCCTCATGACTCCTGATGGCCGTGCTACTGATGACTCCTGATGGCCGTGCTACTGTTGACTCCTGATCGCCGTGCTACTGATGACTCCTGATGGCCGTGCTCCTGACGACTCCTGATGGTCGTGCTACTGATGACTCCTGATGGCCGTGCTACTGACAATTCATGATGGCTGTGCTACTGATAATTCCTGATGGCCGTGCTACTGATGACTCCTGATGGCCGTGCTCCTGATGACTCCTGATGGCCGTGCTACTGATGACTCCTGATGGCTGTGCTCCTGACGACTCCTATTTGTCGTGCTACTGATGACTCCTGATGGCCGTGCTACTGACAATTCATGATGGCTGTGCTACTGATAATTCCTGATGGCCGTGCTCCTGATGACTCCTGATGGCCGTGCTACTGATAACTCCTGATGGCCGTGCTACTGATAATTGCTGATGGCCGTGCTATTGATGACTTCTGATGGCAGTGCTCCTGATGACTCCTGATGGCCGTGTACTGATGACCCCTGAGGGCCGTGCTCCTCATGACTCCTGATGGTCGTGCTACTGATAATTCATGCTGGCTGTGCTACTGATAACTCCTGATGGCCGCGCTACTGATGACTCCTGATGGCCGTGTTACTGATAACTCCTGATGGCCCTGCTACTGATGACTCATGATGGTCGTACTACTGCTGACTCTTGATGGTAGCACCACTGCTGGCTCCTGATGGCCAAACTACTGATAATTCCTGATGGCCGTGGTACTGATGAATCATGATGGTCGTACTACTGATGACCGCTGATGGTCGTACTACTGCTGACTCCTGATGACCGTACTACTGCTGACTCTTGATGGCCGTACTATTGCTGACTCCTGATGGCCGTGCTACTGATAATTCCTGATGGTCGTGCTACTGATAATTCTTGATGGCCGTGCTACTGATGACTCCTGATGGCCGTGCTACTGATGACTCTTAATGGCCGTGCTACTGATGACTCCTGATGACCGTGCTACTGATAACTGCTGATGGCTGTGCTACTGATAATTCCTGATGGCCGTGCTACTGATGACTCCTGATGGCCGTGTTACTGATAACCCCTGATGGCCCTGCTACTGATGACTCATGATGGCCGTACTACTGCTGACTCCCGATGGTCGTACTGCTGCTGACTCCTGATGGTAGCACCACTGCTAGCTCCTGATGGCCAAACTACTGATAATTCCTGATGGCCGTGGTACTGATGAATCATGATGGTCGTACTACTGATGACCGCTGACTCCTGATGACCGTACTACTGCTGACTCTTGATGGCCGTACTATTGCTGACTCCTGATGGCCGTGCTACTGATAATTCCTGATGGTCGTGCTACTGATAATTCTTGATGGCCGTGCTACTGATGACTCCTGATGGCCGTGCTACTGATAACTCCTTAAGGCTGTGCTACTGATAATTCCTGATGGCCGTGCTACTGATAACTCCTTAAGGCCGTGCTACTGATAATTCCTGATGGCCGTGCTACTGATGACTCCTGATGGCCGTGCTACTGATGACTCCTGATCGCCGTGCTACTGATGACTCCTGATGGCCGTGATCCTCATGACTCCTAATGGTCGTGCTACTGATGACTCCTGATGGCCGTGCTACTGATAATTCATGATGGCTGTGCTACTGATAATTCCTGATGGCCGCGCTACTGATGACTCTTAATGGCCGTGTTACTGATGACTCCTGATGAGCGTGCTACTGATAATCGCTGATGGTTGTGCTACTGATAATTCCTGATGGCCGCGCTACTGATGACTCTTAATGGCCGTGTTACTGATGACTCCTGATGAGCGTGCTACTGATAATCGCTGATGGTTGTGCTGCTGATAATTCCTGATGGCCGTGCTACTGATGACTCCTGATGGCCGTGTTAATGATAACTCCTGATGGCCCTGCTGCTGATGACTCATGACGGCCGTGCTACTGATGACTCCTGATGGTCGTACTACTGCTGACTCCTGATGGTAGCACCACTGCTGGCTCCTGATTGCCAAACTACTGATAATTCCTGATGGCCGTGGTACTGATGGATCATGATGGTCGTACTACTGATGACCCCTGATGACCGTAATACTGCTGACTCCTGATGACCGTACTACTGCTGACTCTTGATGGCCGTACTATTGCTGACTCCTGATGGCCGTGCTACTGATAATTCCTGATGGCCGTGCTCCTAATGACTCCTGATGGCCGTGCTACTGACAATTCATGATGGCTGTGCTACTGATAATTCCAGATGACCGTGCTACTGATGACTCCTGATGGCCGTGCTACCGATAATTCCTGATGGCCGTGCTACTCATAATTCCTGATGGCCGTGCTACTGATAATTCCTGATGGCCGTGCTCCTGATGACTCCTGATGGCCGTGCTACGGAAGACTCCTGATGGCCGTGCTCCTCATGACTCCTGATGGTCGTGCTACTGATAATTCCTGATGGCCGTGCTACTGATAATTCCTGATGGCCGTGCTACTGATGACTCCTGATGGCCGTGCTACTGATGACTCCTGATGGCCGTGCTACTGATGACTCCTGATGGCCGTGCTACTGACAATTCCTGATGGCTGTGCTACTGATGACTCCTAATGGCCGTGCTCCTGATGACTCCTGATATCCGTGCTACTGATAATTCCTGATGGCCGTGCTACTGATAATTCCTGATGGCCGTGCTACTGATGACTCCTGATGGCCGTGCTACTGATAATTCCTGATCGCCATGTTACTGATGACTCCTGATGGCCGTGATACCGATACTCCTGATGGCCTTGCTACTAATGAATCATGATGGTCGTACCACTGATGACTCCTGATGGTCGTAATACTGCTGACTCCTTATGTCCGTACTATTGCTGACTCCTGATGGCCGTGCTACTGATAATTCCTGATGGACGTGCTACTGATGAATCATGATGGTCGTACTACTGCTGACCTCTGATGGTCGTAATACTGCTGACTACTTATGGACGTACTATTGTTGACTCCTGATGGCCGTGCTACTGATAATTCCTGATGGCCGTGCTACTGAGAAATCCTGATGGTCGTGCTACTGATTATTCCTGATGGCCGTGTTCCTGATGACTCCTGATGGCCGTACTCCTGATGACTCATGATGGCAGTGCTACTGATAACTCCTAATGGCCGTGCTACTGATGACTCCTGATGGCCGTACTACTGCTGACTCCTGATGGTCGTACTACTGATGACTCCTGATGGCCAAACTACTAATAATTCCTGATGGCCGTGCTAATGATGAATAATGATGGTCGTACTACTGATGACCCCTGACGGTCGTACTACTGCTGACTCCTGATGGCCGTACTACTGCTGACTCCTTATGGTCGTACTACTGCAAACTCCTGATGGCCAGACTACTAATAATTCCTGATGGCCGTGCTAATGATGAATCATGATGGTCGTACTACTGATGACCCCTGATGGCCGTACTACTGCTGACTCCTGATGACCGTGCTACTGATAACTCCTGATGACCGTGCTACTGATGACTCCTGATGGCCGTACTACTGCTGACTTCTGATGGCCGTACTACTGATTACTCCTGATGGCCGTACTACTGCTGACTCCTTATGGTCGTACTACTGCAAACTCCTGATGGCCAAACTACTAATAATTCCTGATGGCCGTGCTAATGATGAATAATGATGGTCGTACTACTGATGACCCCTGATGGTCGTACTACTGCTGACTCCTGATGGCCGTACTACTGCTGACTCCTTATGGTCGTACTACTGCAAACTCCTGATGGCCAAACTACTAATAATTCCTGATGGCCGTGCTAATGATGAATCATGATGGTCGTACTACTGATGACCCCTGATGGCCGTACTACTGCTGACTCCTGATGGCCGTACTACTGCTGACTCCTTATGGTCGTACTACTGCAAACTCCTGATGGCCAAACTACTAATAATTCCTGATGGCCGTGCTAATGATGAATCATGATGGTCGTACTACTGATGACCCCTGATGGCCGTACTACTGCTGACTCCTGATGGCCGTGCTACTGATAACTCCTGATGACCGTGCTACTGATGACTCCTGATGGCCGTACTACTGCTGACTCCTGATGGCCGTACTACTGCTGACTCCTGATGGCCGTACTACTGCTGACTCCTTATGGTCGTACTACTGCAAACTCCTGATGGCCAAACTACTAATAATTCCTGATGGCCGTGCTAATGATGAATAATGATGTTCGTACTACTGATGACCCCTGATGGCCGTACTACTTCTGACTCCTGATAGCCGCACTACTGATGACTCCTGATGGCTGTACTACCTATGACTCCTGATGGCCGTAGTACTGATAATTCCTGATGGCCTTACTACTGATAATTCCTGATGTCCAAACTACTGATAATTCCTGATGGCCGTGCTGCTGCTGACTCCTGATGATCGTACTACTGATGACCCCTGATGGACGTACTACTGATGAATCTTGATGATCGTACTACTTACTGGTCGAATAAAAGCAAGTCAGCAAAAGGATTTTGACGATCTATAGAAAGAAGATATCATACACACAGTTAAGTTAAACGCACACGACTATAGCTTAAATAAGCTACTAATTGAACTATAGACAAAACATTGTATTACAATATAAATGGTACCGGAGCGATACAACTTTCTAAGGCTGTTAAACATATTGCTATCATTTAGATATACATAGGAATATTTTTGCATACATAAACTGGAAAAGAATAAATCATAGACAAAAACAATTCTACCAATGCTACAAATCTACCTGTATCATAGTACTGTACTTAAAGACAATGTAATAAGGCAACAGGTGAGAAAAAGTGTTGCTGAAACAGACTGGTTAAAATTTTTAGCAGTTATAGTAGAAATAAACGAGAACAATGGAAATATTGATTTGTTTGAATCAAATTAAAACATAGAAAATTGCATAGAAATATATATATGACCAGAAAAGGAAATATCATCAGCGAAAACAGAACAATATCTAATTAACAAAGCTAAATTTGACGATTTTATTATAATGTAACGAAAGTCAAAGAGCACGAATAGTTGGCAATTTAGCATAATAGCAAATAAGTTAACAAAAATATTAATAATAATGATTAATAAATTAAGGAAAAGTAACTGGTGAAAAAATTAAACTGGCTTTTCCACGCAAAGTGTAACAATTGACGTAAATAGACCGCTATTGATACTGTTTATTCGGCTACTTTATTAAGGCAACATCACTACAGCAATTCTGCAAAAGTATTAACAATCGGCGGCTGTGTCGGTGGCCGGGGAGACCGTCACAGCGGCTTTGGCAGCATCAGCGATAGCGCAGTTTATTATAATTTCAAAAAGCTTTTAAAATACTGAATATTTGTTGATCCTAGCTTTAAGAACAGCAGCAGCATTTCATGTTGTCGCTGGCACAGTGCAACAAGTTGGTTTGTTTTTGACATCGGGCGGAAGAGGAAATGTTTTATTTAGTAGCTGATAACGCCATAGTCTCAATTCGTGCAATAATTTCTTTGTTTTTTAATTGTTATAATGTTTTATTAGTAGCATAAAAAAGCGATTAATAAAGTTTAAAGCGCCGATTGCTACAGCTCAAGTATGCATATACATAACGATATATACTTTTTTAATTGTTTTATGATCTATATTATCAGTCATATTAGTTGAAAGTTTGTCTACATAATTCTTATCAGTATTATCATCAGTGTTATCTGTCATTGACTAATTATTATTAGGTGATCTATCTACTTCGATATTTATAACAGGATTTACTGCTGGTTTAAATGAAAATATTAAACATTATTCTAAGCTTCTATGTTTTCTATTGTCATCCGCTATTACGCCAATTCTCTAATGCATATGTTTCCGGTGTTCTTATGTCACCTTCGCTTATGTCCCTTTCTATTTTGTTACTGGTTCAAGGCCGATTGACAACAAGAAGTTTATTTCCTGCTACGTGTCTCCAGCAGTTTGGTTGATGGGATAATAATATTGTTACAATTTAACTCATATATATATATATATATATATATATATATATATATATATATATATATATATATATATATATATATATATATATATATATATATATATATATATATATATATATATATATATATATATATATATATATATATATATATATATATATGTTGATGTTTGTTGGATTAAATGCATGTTTATCTGGTAATTTTATTGTAATTGTGCATTTAGACAGCAGTGAGAGTGGATAAAACTATAATATGACATGCATATATTGTCACACTAACCCTGGTGTCCTTTAATGTTTTAAATGCCAATAAGAAATTCCATATCCTGATGATGCCATCCATTCTGTTTAATTTTACTGACTTTGACTAAGTCCAAGAACAATCACCATATTTTTGATTAAGACTAGAGGGCATGTCCAATAATATTACATATATTAAATTTGCATATTCCCCTCCCCTCTTTCTTCGTAAAAACGTATTTTACTTGTTTGACATCTGGCCCTTATCCCTTTAACAAAAACAATTACCGCTCAGTTCATCCATGTATCATGCACATAAAAACCACGAAAGCAAGAGTACAATATAATTTTTTATGTAGTGTTTTTTTTATATACGTATCCCTCTGATAAATCTAGAAATAAATTAGGAGGCATATCCATAAGTATTAATCTGTAATAACTGTTTCCAGCATATATTACTTTTTTTGGATCAGACTAACAGTTCTATTAAATAAGTCGAACGTGTGCTAAAACAATTATTAATTAAACAATTTCAGAATTAGGTCTAGCTGGATTTTACAGTCAAGCTCAGTAGACTGCGTTATAGCGGTGAATTACTTAATGTAATGTATTGAGTGATTGTTATAACAAAATCTAAAAAAGAGACACAATGAATATGAACGCTTGTTCAGCCAAATAAAACGGTATGCTCAGGACCGGATTCAGGTCTTTGACGGCCCTGGGCACATCCAACATAGGGACCCACCGCTATCTTGCTTTGTCCATATATATAGTTACAGCACTATTAACAACACTGCCAGTGAAATCAGACGATCATATACAGGGCCGCTTGAGAATCGGGGGGCCTTGGGCACGTTGTCCACTTTACGGATAATCCGGCCCTGGGTATGCCTTGTTCTGGTTACCCGGCCGACTCAATTTTTGTTTTGCGAACCCCTCATTTTTGGAAGAGAAAAAATCGGGAGCAAAAAAAAATGACAAAGGTATGTCAGCTAAATTCAGGATGCGAATGACGCTTACTTTATAACATATGATTCATTTTAAAAAGTTTTGACCAAAACAAGACTACTCCAATTTTTGTTTCAATTTAACCAGAACCACGCATTTTATATTTGACTTGAGGTTAAAAACAAAAATTTGAAAATTAATTGACAAATACAAAATCGTAGTTCCTTTAAAAATAAATTACTTAATCTCCACATTAACAGATTTGAGATATTATAATGAAAATCTTATAAAGATTTATCATATTTGATAAAACAAAAGCCTGCATAAATGTACAAATGATAATATCATTATCCTTTTTTGATGCGATATTAGTCATTTATATACTGACTTAGGAAGAATGCGCGTATATACCACATAAATGTAACCTCGATAAATATAAACAATGGCTTGATAAATGTCCAATAAATATACAAGACATAACATTATTTTGAACATAACTTATCAGTTAATATGTTTGAAGATGTAGACAAGGACATAAGATCATATCAGAAAAAGAAACGGTGGTAATGCAGGTATGTTAATGAAATACTATGACCTCCCCCAAAAGGTATTATTATGGGTATATCAAAACAATTTTCATCTCAAATAATTAGAAGAAGTGAAGAAAATATTTTTGCAAAAACTGCCTAATACTTTTTTTTTTCCTGACCGTGAAAGATCATGTTTTTTAAAATTATAAATTCTTATTATCTCTTATATAAAATTTCTCACTAATTATATTACAATTACACTCGCGAAAAGAATTAACTAATAACTTATGGGTCACATGAGGTTCTCAGCTGGTAATTATGTGAGGAACTTCTCATGTGTGGGGAGAGGGAGTAAAGTTTAGAACTTTTTTATTTGTTCTGAGACGTTGCTATATACAATTACAACGCGTGTGCTTTGACGTTATATTTTGTTTCCGAATCACATGCAAGCCTGTGCCTCCGATGATCGATCACAACATATCGGAACCCCGTGTTCTTGTGTCTCCGATAATTGATCAAAACATATCAGAAACCTGTGTTTCTCTGTCTCTGAGTATCGATCACAACAGTAGTGAATGGGGACACCCTAGGGACAAGGGGACTTTAATGTTAAATAGGGGTATATCCACTCTGGGGACAATGGAAATTTAACATGGGAAGCAATATCAACTCTGGGGACAATGGAAATTTAACATGGGAAAAAAAAAGACATCCACTCTGGGGACAAGGGAATTTAACATGGGAGAAAGGAAATATCCACTCTAGGGACAAATGCATTTGAACAATGGGAGAAAAAAATATCCATTCTAGGGACAAAGGGAATTGAACATGGTGGGATTGTCTAGGAACAATGATGGTAGAGGGTCAAACACAACAGAGACAGAGACATACATACACTAGTACAAGCGTGAGATTTATATATAAAGCATTACCAAGACCTGAAATCTTGCTGGGATGTTCAAAAATTTGCATAATTGTAATGATGCTATAAATAGCTGTAATCAAGGAAATGCCCAACGACAAAATGGATGTGACTAAAAGTAACGCTAAAATGACGAAATTGTCCCAGAATTTAACTACTTACACTATCAGCTTGTGTGACGATCGTGGATACACACCCATGTATCTATTTATAGCTATAATCAGCTGAAATTCCTATGAAATTCCACTATCTATTTATAGCTCCAACTTGTGGGTTATTCCTTTGGAAAATCCCACTATCTTTTTATAGCCTCAGCTTGAGTGACGTTCCTGTTTATGAACTCTAGTATATATGTATAGCTACAACCTGTGCAAATCCCCAAGTCCATATTTATAGTCTTAAAATTTCCAGCGTCAGTGACGTCACTGTACTGAACACTAGGGGATAAGTGTTAACAGTGTTGCAAGTGGCTGACCTGAATACGCGCTACTGTAGATAGGTAGGTAGAATTTATTTGATAGGGATAAAGGGAGTTTTATACGGACAAACAGAGACCAATAGACACACACACACACACAAACACACAAACACACACACACACACAACGTACGCGCGCAGACATACTCACACACACACACACACACACAAACATACAACGTACGCGCGCAGACATACTCACACACACACACACACAAACACAAACACACAACGTACGCGCGCAGACACACACACACACACACTATAAAATAGATAAAATTAGTAATACTTACAAAATCAACTTGTGTGACGATCGTCGATAAACACCCATGTATCTATTTATAGCTATAATCAGCTAAAATTCCTATGAAATTCCACTATCTATTTATAGCTCCAACTTGTGGGTTATTCCTTTGGAAAATCCCACTATCTTTTTATAGCCTCAGCTTGAGTGACGTTCCTGTTTATGAACTCTAGTACACATCGATAGCTACAACCTGTGGAAATCCCCAAGTCCATATTTATAGTCTTAAAATTTCCAGCGTCAGTGACGTCACTGTACTGAACACTAGGGGATAAGTGTCAACAGTGTTGCAAGTGGCTGACCTGAATACGCGCTATTGTAGGTAGGTAGGTAGAATGTATTTGATAGGGATAAAGGGAGTTTCATACGGACAAACAGAGACCAATAGACACACACACACACACACACAAACACACAACGTACGCGCGCAGACATACTCACACACACACACACACAAACACACAACGTACGCGCGCAGACATACTCACACACACACACACACACTATAAAATAGATAAAATTAGTAACTACTTACAAAATCGACTTGTGTGACGATCGTCGATAAACACCCATGTATCTATTTATAGCTATAATCAGCTAAAATTCCTATGAAATTCCACTATCTATTTATAGCTCCAACTTGTGGGTTATTCCTTTGGAAAATCCCACTATCTTTTTATAGCCTCAGCTTGAGTGACTTTCCTGTTTATGAACTCTAGTACATATGTATCGCTACAACCTGTGGAAATCCCCAAGTCCATATTTATAGTCTTAAAATTTCCAGCGTCAGTGACGTCACTGTACTGAACACAAGGGGATAAATGTCAACAGTGTTGCAAGTGGCTGACCTGAATACGCGCTACTGTAGGTAGGTAGGTAGAATGTATTTGATAGGGATAAAGGGAGTTTTATACGGACAAACAGAGACCAATAGACACACACACACAAGCACACACACACACACACAACGTACGCGCGCAGACATACTCACACACACACACACACAAACACACAACGTACGCGCGCAGACATACTCACACACACACACACTATAAAATAGATAAAATTAGTAACTACTTACAAAATCAACTTGTGTGACGATCGTGGATAAACACCCATGTATCTATTTATAGCTATAATCAGCTAAAATTCCTATGAAATTCCACTATCTATTTATAGCTCCAACTTGTGGGTTATTCCTTTGGAAAATCCCACTATCTTTTTATAGCCTCAGCTTGAGTGACGTTCCTGTTTATGAACTCTAGTACATATGTATAGCTACAACCTGTGCAAATCCCCAGGTCCATATTTATAGTCTTAAAATTTCCAGCATCAGTGACGTCACTGTACTGAACACTAGGGGATAAGTGTCAACAGTGTTGCAAGTGGCTGACCTGAATACGCGCTATTGTAGGTAGTTAGGTAGAATTTATTTGATAGGGATAAAGGGAGTTTTATACGGACAAACAGAGACCAATAGACACACACACACAAACACACACACACACACACACACACACAACGTACGCGCGCAGACATACTCACACACACACACACACACACACACACACACACAAAAACACACAACGTACGCGCGCAGACATACACACACACACTATAAAATAGATAAAATTAGTAACTACTTACAAAATCAACTTGTGTGACGATCGTCGATAAACACCCATGTATCTATTTATAGCTATAATCAGCTAAAATTCCTATGAAATTCCACTATCTATTTATAGCTCCAACTTGTGGGTTATTCCTTTGGAAAATTCCACTATCTTTTTATAGCCTCAGCTTGAGTGACGTTCCTGTTTATGAACTCTAGTACATATCTATAGCTACAACCTGTGGAAATCCCCAGGTCCATATTTATAGTCTTAAAATTTCTAGCGTCAGTGACGTCACTGTACTGAACACTAGGGGATAAGTGTCAACAGTGTTGCAAGTGGCTGACCTGAATACGCGCTACTGCAGGTAGGTAGGTAGAATGTATTTGATAGGGATAAAGGGAGTTTTATACGGACAAACAGAGACCAATAGACACACACACACAAATACACAAACACACACACACACACAACGTACGCGCGCAGACATACTCACACACACACACACACACACAAACACATAACGTACGCGCGCAGACATAGTCACATACACACACACACACAAACACACAACGTACGCGCGCAGACATATTCACACACACACACACACACACACTATAAAATAGATAAAATTAGTAACTACTTACAAAATCAACTTGTGTGACGATCGTGGATAGACACCCATGTATCTATTTATAGCTATAATCAGCTAAAATTCCTATGAAATCTCACTATCTATTTATACTACAACTTGTGGGTTATTCCTTTGGAAAATCCCACTATCTTTTTATAGCCTCAGCTTGAGTGACGTTCCTGTTTATGAACTCTAGTACACATCGATAGCTACAACCTGTGGAAATCCCCAAGTCCATATTTATAGTCTCGAAATTTCCAGCGTCAGTGACGTCACTGTACTGAACACTAGGGGATAAATGTCAACAGTGTTGCAAGTGGCTGACCTGAATACATGCTACTGCAAGTAGGTAGGTAGAGTGTATCTGATAGGGATAAAGTGAGTTTTATAGGGACAAACAGAGTCGAATACACACACACCCGCCCACACACGCAACGTACGCGCGCAGACATACGCACACACACACACACACACACACACACACACATACACACACACAGAGAGGGAAGAGGAAAAAACAAACCCCAAATATACTATCAACACAGAAGGGAGATAATACAAACCCCAAATAAACTATCCACACAAACGTACGCGAACGCATACAAACCCCAAATATACTATCAACACAGAAGGGAGATAATACAAACCCCAAATAAACTATCCACACAAACGTACGCGAACGCATACAAACCCGAAATATACTATCCAGACAACGTCGCTAACGCATACAAACCCCAAATATACTATCCACACTCGGGAGGAAGAAGAAAAAAAAAACAAAATATACGATCTACACAACGTACGCGAACACACACACACACACACACACACACACACACACACACACACACACACACACACACACACACGCACGCACACCACAGAGGGAAGAAGAAGAAAACCATTATACACTATCCACACGGAGTGAAGATATAACCCTTTATATATACTATCAACAGAGAGTGAAGAAAATAACCCATTATATTCCATCAACACAGAGTGAAGAAGAAACGTTTTTTGAAAGCACCTAAGCCCTCACCTGCAATGACCAACTCTACCAAACACCTACACCCCAACCCCCACTCCCAACACTACAAAACCCATTTAACCCGTTATTTTATGGCATCAGTGTATGATTTAGGAAACATCAAGACACAAAAATGATGGATGAATAGACTGACTATTGTTTACCGACTTGTTATGCCTAAAGAGCGTACGTGAAGGAAAACATCCTTCCATTTCAATTCTAACTAAAACATGATCCAGAGGGATAGAGAGAGGTGAAAGAGAACAATTTCATAAAGTGTGAGTAAAAACAAAACACGCCATCCTTATTATACAATGTCAAGACCAAGAGACACTTACGTTTTCTTTCTGATCTATTCTCTTTTAGAAGGTAGTATGAAATTTCACATCAGGGCCAACGCATCGGCTCACATTGTCAATTTTTCCATTTCCATGTCTTTACTGGCACAAGTTCTTTATCATCTTCAATGTCTTCTTCTTCTGAATCCCTCTTCTCTGTTTCGTCTTGTTTTTTGTTTCTTCTCTTTTCTCGTAGGGCACTCTGAATTCCAGTGTCCTTTCTCCTGACAACGATATTAGGTATCTTGACTTTTGTCTCTCTTTCTTAGACGAAGCAGGTATTCTGGAGACAAATACCCATTTACCTTTGCAGATATAGCAAACTTTATTAGCACTTACACACTTTCGTATGACTCTCATCAAATCAACGACCAAAAGAGTAAGTTTTGTTGCCACTTTCGCATGTGAATTATGCTTTCGTATGACTTTTAGCAAATATTTGACCAGCAGGTCGATCTGTGCTGACTCTTCCATCTTCTCGATCGTTTGAGAGCGGAATGAATACTCTGACGCTAAGACACTCTCCTTATATACAGGGACCTGCTACCTATGAAACCTAGTCAAATGTAATTTTGCAATAAGATGAAACGATTTCATTGAGGAAGTAAAAGGCAATGATGTACCGTATCGCCTCACACAAAACCTGAAGTGTTAGTTCAAATCCGTGTCAGCAATTTCGAAGACGACATAACTGAGCTTTAATCAATGCTCTCCAATTATGCCACAAAACCACGAGTCCTGATTCACGCCAAAAGAAATTTCGTTCGGTCCATAAAAAATAGTATCACATCTGAGAAACGCAAAAACGAACTTCCAGAAAACTGAGAACGACGGCTTACACCTACAACGTAAATGTATGAGTTCAAGTAGTGCGTAAAACTTAGTCAAATTAAATTTTTATAGTCAAGACGAAACGATCTCTTTTCGAACAAGAAAGCAGACACCAAGCGACAATGGCGATCCGTGTCACACAACACTTTTCAAAATGTATATTATCAGAGGTTTGTTCTAGCGATCTGCACGGTTAAATTAAATGTTGATGTATTTTGCAATAAGACGGACACAATTTCCATGGGATCGCCCATGGTACGATTGTTCGTGCATTAGTTTAATTTTTAAAAATATTTTTTATATAAATCGCCTATAGGATAGACCCAATAAAGCATGGCCATTCTCGTCACTGTCTGAATAGCTACTCAAGTCAATTCGAAGCGAACGCGGTAAGAAAATAAGTACAGCCAATGAAATGGCTTGCAACGGGTGATGCATTGTTTTGTTCTAGGACTATGTGGCATAATAATCCCTATGTTCTTGCGTTGTTACCATTACAGTGCAGACAGACTGAAATGTGAACTTACAAGCCCTCTTTGTGTGTTGTACCATTTCCTCTTACCACATCAAAATACTGAGCGTCACAGTATTGGTTCGCGTTTTCAAGCTGACCATTTTTTTATATCTCACTTAAACATTTCGACATAAACACTCACACTCACATCGGTAGAGTCAGAACAGACGTGTTACAGTATTGAGGGGCATGTTATCTTTTTTTTTTCAAACTAATAAATTTGGGGTTTGTATGAAGTAAAGAACCGAAAGTACAGTGAAACGCAAGGATGATGACCCAATCTGTCTGTCTATTGATGCGTGTATTTACTTAAGAAGAAATATGACCTCTAAAACACAAAGAGATACGGCAAGCATGATTAGATTAAACACAACGATGTTTTCCTTCACGCCCGTGTAATTTAGAGTTTCAATCGTCTTTGAAGACAAACTTGGTCTCCTTTTGTAGGGCTTGAAATAATAAAAAAAAATGAAAAATCTTAAGCACTTTGCTATAGATAATTTCATCAACAGACTAAACAACATAAATACCGTTACAACAATAGAAAGCCTTAAATCTTCTATCAAAAAGAAATGCATGAAAAAAATTAAAGATTAACGATAACTAACCAATGAAACCGAATTTAACAAAGGCAATGACATGTGAAGAAATGCCTCTCACTTTGGAAAGGTAGGCGAATGTACTCTGTCATGCACCATCAACTTGAAAAAATTAGAAACAGAGAGAAACCTGAATTCAAAATTCAGTTGTTTTTTTTTCTTCAAAATTATTTCGTTTCTTTTTTTTTTTCTTTTTTTTTTGGAACAAATCTAAGCACTAATATAGAGTGGAAAAGGGAAAATGCACATACAAGCTTTGATATTTCTGAAAAAATGAGGGGATATTCCTAACGTTCATAACCACCTATATATGCTTGGACTTGTCTGTGACTTATCCACAAAACAAGATGTACATATTTCTGGTCAAGCTGCAAGTGTGTGCGTGTTTTTGAAAATGGTAAAAATTGGATATACAATTTTCTCGTGACACTTATAAAGTGAAGAGTCTGTGCAAGTGTCAAAAGCCAAAGCCATATAAGTTTTGTATTTTGTACGGCTTGTAAAGATTTCCACTTTAGAAAATGTGAAGTATCACAAGTTATTATCACAAACAGAAGTGGAACATAGGGGCTTGCAAGAAAGAAAATAACCCAGACAGTTGGTGTCATCAAGAGTGCTAGAGACGGTACCCGAACTTGCTTGCTTGCTTGCTTACTTGAATTAAAGTGATTTTCGCTCTAATGGAGCATATATCACTGGTTTAATAACGCACCACGTGATTTTTAATTACTCCTGGGGAAGGAAAGAGAGCGTCATCCCCCAGGCTTTTATGTACTCACAGACTATTTTTAAATTTAGCCACTCAGGTGTAGGACTAACTAGTCCTTAACAACCTGACTGAAAGGCTTTAAACATGAGTGGGAATTGTCTCACCACACACTCATTTTTCTGTCCGAGCGTGGTAAAGGAGGAAAAAGGTGCTCAGCAAGACATCCAAAGGAATAACCCACAAGTTGTAGTATAAATAGATAGTGAGATTTCATAGGAATTTTAGCTGATTATAGCTATAAATAGATACATGGGTGTTTATTCACGATCGTCACACAAGTTGATTTTGCAAGTAGTTACTAATTTTATCTATTTTATAGTGTGTGTGTGTGTGTGTGAATATGTCTGCGCGCGTACGTTGTGTGTTTGTGTGTGTGTGTGTGTGTGTGTGTGAGTATGTCTGCGCGCGTACGTTGTGTGTTTGTGTGTGTGTGTGTGTGAGTATGTCTGCGCGCGTACGTTGTGTGTGTGTGTGTGTGTGTGTGTGTTTGTGTGTGTGTGTCTATTGGTCTCTGTTTGTCCGTATAAAACTCCCTTTATCCCTATCAAATACATTCTACCTACCTACCTACAATAGCGCGTATTCAGGTCAGCCACTTGCAACACTGTTGACACTTATCGCCTAGTGTTCAGTACAGTGACGTCACTGACGCTAGAAATTTTAAGACTATAAATATGGACCTGGGGATTTGCACAGGTTGTAGCTATACATATGTACTAGAGTTCATAAACAGGAACGTCACTCAAGCTGAGGCTATAAAAAGATAGTGGGATTTTCCAAAGGAATAACCCACAAATTGGAGCTATAAATAGATAGTGGAATTTCATAGGAATTTTAGCTGATTATAGCTATAAATAGATGCATGGGTGTTTATCCACGATCGTCACACAAGTTGATTTTGTAAGTAGTTACTAATTTTATCTATTTTATAGTGTGTGTGTGTGTGTGTGTGTGTGTGTGTGTGAGTATGTCTGCGCGCGTACGTTGTGTGTTTGTGTGTGTGTGTGTGAGTATGCGCGCGTACGTTGTGTGTTTGTGTGTGTGTGTGAGTATGTCTGCGCGCGTACGTTGTGTGTTTGTGTGTGTGTGTGTGTGTGTGTCTATGGTCTCTGTTTGTCCGTATAAAACTCCCTTTATCCCTATCAAATACATTCTACCTACCTACCTACAGTAGCGCGTATTCAGGTCAGCCAC
Organism: Sinohyriopsis cumingii; assembly: GCA_028554795.2. NCBI lineage: Eukaryota > Metazoa > Mollusca > Bivalvia > Unionida > Unionidae > Sinohyriopsis > Sinohyriopsis cumingii. The sequence goes on along the minus strand of CM068830.1, from coordinate 41,937,390 downwards.
TTGCAACACTGTTGACACTTATCCCCTAGTGTTCAGTACAGTGACGTGACTGACGCTGGAAATTTTAAGACTATAAATATGGACTTGGGGATTTGCACAGGTTGTAGCTATACATATGTACTAGAGTTCATAAACAGGAACGTCACTCAAGCTGAGGCTATAAAAAGATAGTGGGATTTTCCAAAGGAATAACCCACAAGTTGGAGCTATAAATAGATAGTGGAATTTCATAGGAATTTTAGCTGATTATAGCTATAAATAGATACATGGGTGTTTATCCACGATCGTCACACAAGTTGATTTTGTAAGTAGTTACTAATTTTATCTATTTTATAGTGTGTGTGTGTGTGTGTGTGTGTGTGTGAGTATGTCTGCGCGCGTACGTTGTGTGTTTGTGTGTGTGTGTGTGATTATGTCTGCGCGCGTACGTTGTATGTTTGTGTGTGAGTGTGTGTGTGAGTATGTCTGCGCGCGTACGTTGTGTGTGTGTGTGTTTGTGTGTTTGTGTGTCTATTGGTCTCTGTTTGTCCGTATAAAACTCCTTTTATCCCTATCAAATACATTCTACCTACCTACCTACAGTAGCGCGTATTCAGGTCAGCCACTTGCAACACTGTTAACACTTATCCCCTAGTGTTCAGTACAGTGACGTCACTGACGCTGGAAATTTTAAGACTATAAATATGGACCTGGGGATTTCCACAGGTTGTAGCTATACATATATACTAGAGTTCATACACAGGAACGTCACTCAAGCTGAGGCTATAAAAAGATAGTGGGATTTTCCAAAGGAATAACCCACAAGTTGGAGCTATAAATAGATAGTGGAATTTCATAGGAATTTCAGCTGATTATAGCTATAAATAGATACATGGGTGTGTATCCACGATCGTCACACAAGTTGATATTGTAAGTAATTACTAATTTTATCCATTTTAGTCTAAACCATTGTAACTTAATTTTCGGGGATATGTTTATTTTCCTTTAAATTCTAGGACAATTTCGTCATTTTAGCGTTACTTTTAGTCACATCCATTTTGTCGTTGAGCATTTCCTTGATTATAGCTATTTATAACATCATTACAATTATGCAAATTTTTTAACACCCCAGCAAGATTTCAGGTCTTGGTAATGCTTTATATATAAATCTCACGCTTGTACTAGTGTATGTATGTCTCTGTCTCTGTTGTGTTTGACCCTCTACCATCATTGTCCCTAGACAATCCCACCATGTTCAATTCCCTTTGTCCCTAGAATGGATATTTTTTTCTCCCATTGTCAAAATGCATTTGTCCCTAGAGTGGATATTTCCTTTCTCCCAAGTTAAATTCCCTTGTCCCCAGAGTGGATGTCTTTTTTTTCCCATGTTAAATTTCCATTGTCCCCAGAGTTGATATTGCTTCCCATGTTAAATTTCCATTGTCCCCAGAGTGGATATACCCCTATTTAACATTAAAGTCCCCTTGTCCCTAGGGTGTCCCCATCCATTACTCACAACACTTCACAACCCTGTGTACACGTATCTCTGATGATCGATCACAACACTTCACAACCCTCTGTGCACGTGTCTCTGATGATCGATCACAACGTATCGGAACCCTGTGTCTCTGAGTATCGATCACAACATATCACAATCCTGTGTCTTAGATGATCGATCACAACATATCACAACCCTGTGTGCCCGTTTCTCCGAAGAGCGATCGCAACATATCGGTACCAATTCTTGACATGAGATAATAAATACCGATTTAAATAACTTTGCCCAGAAAACCGATTTCATGACAGTTTTGAACGTATAATGCCACTAACGGATATTGTAGTACAGATGACAAACAACGATATAAAAATTCACAGTTATGGGATGTAATGGTGTGTCATATAAAGACTTTTATAACAGTTGGAATGAAAACAAAACTAACTTTATCCATTAACTGGACGAATTTTAATTGTCACCTTATTTGTTTACTTGTGGACATAAAGAGTGGCATAAAAGCTGGGAAGACACAAAATGGACAAATGTTTTATGGTACAATGCCTGTCATTATAATAATGTGTTTGTACTTCAAAACTCTTGTAGCGGAAGCAAATGCTGAGAAAACCACTAAGTTGTCAAAACAATGCAATTTATTTAAGTACATTATTGCGTTTATAACACAACTTGATATTAATATAATAAGTATAATGAGTGGTGTTAACTGTTTTGACATGGAATATATGAAGCTATATCGATCCGGAGAAATCGTCAGTATGATATGATAGATACATCGTGTCTAATTTAATTCGTCCCAAACTTCAGACTCAAGGAAATTGTGATATCCTATGTACGTCTATCCGTCCAACCGTCCGTCATTTACTATCTCCAATGAATCTTTTACGTTTGGGTTATATATTCCATTCATCCATTCATTCATCGAACTGTGTCCTTTCTGGTGTTACATCCCGCAATGGTGCAAAAGTTTGTAGATATTCTTGCAGTACAATCTGTCTTGATCAGAGTGACACGTAACCATTAAGAATAACGTATGGGTTAGGCTCGCCATTAATTCCTAGCATGCGATGGTTAACCTCTCTTGTTTTGGGAACATACTTAGATTTTAATTAGTATACGCTATGATAACGACCCGACATATATGCTAACGTAGAGTTAAGTGGAGGAAATGACAAAGTAGAGAGAAACCAGAGAAAGTGTTGGAAAATCTAGTTGTTTTTTTAAAAAATATGTGTCATAAACTGATATTTTAGAGATAGCTATTAATAAATGCGGACTAGGGAGAATTATTTTGACTTTGATAGGAGTGATGAAATTTTGGCGGTTAGAGAAAGTTAATCATAACTGAATAAGCTTAACGAAGACGGTGGTTCCCAGACGAAAATCAGTGATTTAAGTAATTTCCCTTGAGAAATTCGGCTGCCCAGGCATTTCTCTGGAAGGGGAAAATTTTGACCATACTTTTCTCGTTAAATTGTCCAAGGAGAGGGAATCTGGAAAGTTGAGGACACGGAAAAGAGTGATTCGGCTTCATAGAAAGAGGAGCGAATGTGATTTGGAAAGGACCGGAACAACCTCGTTATACTGACATGCGGGCAATTTGAGTTCCATCATTCACCTATTTATTTGATGAAATTTATTTTATAACAGAACGGCTAAGAGAAAGTTTATCATTTCTGAATGTCTTATTCAATTTCATTTGTTTATGTAATTGATTAGATTGCTATATTTCTGGAAGAGGCCTCGTGTTGTTCTATTCTAAATCGTTGCTCATATCTCTGTTACTCCATCTATTAATTTCATATTTGATGTTATGTTATGCTCGATCCGGGCTATAAAACCTTGGCCTAACCTCACCTAGATAACGATAACCAAACCACCATGACAGGTGGTGGTACATATTACATCAGTCTCACTCCGTCACATTAGTCTCGCTCTGTCATATATCCATTCAAATTCAATAGAAGCTTTTGTATACGCCGTCTCCCCTTGTTTGTTTTAAATTTCTGTGCGGAAACGTATTTTGAGAAGACATATATGGGTGTCAATGTATTTACATGGGTTATTTTAATTTTCAAATGCTTGTAGGTAAACTATATCAGCCTGAAAATGAGAACTTGGGTGGGATGAATATACCCATATACCCTTATAATTGGAAATCTCTTTCTATCTTTCTTTCTTTCTATCCTGATTATATAATGTACACGTAGACGGTCTTGTCAATCCGACTTCAAGTTCTGGATATTTTAAAGGTCGTTGTCATTTATTCCCCTTAACAAATTAATGTGTTCCAAAGCAATTGAATTTGCCTGACCGAACTTTCGTAAATACTGCTTTTCATTAGTGTAGGACGGTAAAGACTCACAATAAAGTTAGCTGCTATTTCTTAATAGGATAAGAAATGGTCACTGAGGAAATCTGAATACACAGATATATCGTTTGTTTTCTTAGTTACCGTTGTTTAACGCTTTGGTAAAGACTAACTTATAAATATGACTTTAAAAATGTGTGTGTGTGTGTGTGTGTGTGTGTGTGTGTGTGTGTGTGTGCGATTTAGCTTTTAAACGTAGCTTGAACAATATCAGTCACATCGCTAGTATCCATAGTATATGTAATGATTTATGTTTACGTCTAGGATGCACGCGTGTATTCGCTATGCAGCATTTAACAAAGTAAGGGGAGCTGCCAAACGCTGTGTGTGATTTGTGTGTGATTTAGGTCTTTTAGTTATGCAAAGTCTGCAGTTTAGTCGTTTATAGTGATGTCTAGCACTGGGGCATCTTGTCGCAGATATGTAGCATTATGTCCCACCCAGTCACATTATCCTGACACAGTGCCGACCAGTCCCAACATTAATCTTCTAATGCTGAGTGCCAAGTGGGGCTGCTGCTAGTATAATTGTTTGTAAATCTTTGGTATGACTCTACCGGGGTTCGAACCCGCGAACTCCCGCATCCGAGGCAGTCGTTCTAACTGTTGATAATTCATTTAAAAAAGAACATTATTTTGAATAAAAACACATTATATGACAATAGTTGCTTAAGATGTAATTAAGTAGAATAATTTTAACTATAATATTAAATACCAGTTCTAGCCATATATGATTTTTTGATGTCCAGTAGAAAAGGCAATTTAGCTTATCGTAAACAACTTCAGAGTTCAAGGTCAAAAGAAAGCAATCGTGAATTCACTTTAGGTTTTTCTCGATAATGTGATGGTTTCTTTCCATAAATAGAGACGCATTATTTTTGCAATCACGTGAATCATCTAATCTAGGAATTGTACCAATCGTTAGGACGTAATAGCTGCTTTTGCTTGGATGTGAACTGGATTGTGTGTCACCGTGGGAAAATCTGTTTACATGTATTCACAAGCTAGTTCAATTCCGATTCACCGTACGATTATTTTTGGTCGGTGATACTTACCAGCGTTTATCTGGTTCTTCCTCCACCAGTTGTACTGGACAACATGTATAGCCTATGGTATGCTGATAAATGGCGTTGAAGCCACAACAAAAACAAGAATTTGCAAACTATCTAAGTTACTTTCAAGTTATCTTCAAGGTACATATATCGTACATTGTAGTTATGGCTATTGCTTTTGCCCTTAAATTATGTCCTTGCGCGAAGCGATACTGGCGTTGTCGAGAACATGTACGCTTTCCACTTTGAAATTTTTATAATAAACGTGTTTTTGTTTAAACATATGTTATTGTCACAATTGGATACAACGGGATTGGGCACAAGTTATACCATAATAATAATAATAATAATAATAATAAATGATTGGAGAGAGAGAGAGAGGCGGGCATTAATCACGATTTTTGTAAGTTATTGAAATCGTGCTGTAGTGCTTATATATTTGCATACATGATGTAAAATTCTATATTTTTCCATTGTATCAATAGCAGAGCAATAAATCTAAGTTAATAGTTGCATATGACATTGAAAGTAATTTTCTCATCAACTCGGTTCGCTGTCTACTGTACTTGGAACAGAACACGAAGAAATGTATGGGGGCTTTCGATCCCACTGCAGGAACAAAAATGGGTGTCAGCAAGTTGAAGACGGTAAAATTCAGCTTTGAATAAACTTACATTATGTCTTAATCTAGCATGGGTAACATCCATGATTGGATTAATTAAGTGTTTTGCTAGATAAGACATTTGGACATAAACACTTTTTCAAAGCACTGTAATGCATAAAACTCTGAGCATCATGTTCGAGATTGTTCAGAAGGCAACTGCTGAGGGTGTTAGTAGAATTTAGCCTGAAATTGCAAATGACCATATTTGAATGTCAAAGGTTATAATTTGTTTGTTCAGACACAGAGTGATGGAGTAATGGTGTAGTCAGGAGTGTTGCTCTCTATAATATTGGACGGTGTTTAAAACGTTTTGTCTGTTCCTTCTAGACTGCAAACTTTCTGACCCTCTTTCAAAATAGAGAGACTGCCTACTAGTATATTTTGGAAGTCCTGTAACTATTCTTGCCGCTTCAATCTGTAGCTTGTGCAATTCTTCTGAATCGATCAACAAGCATCCATCCCAGACTACACTGGCATATTCGAAGATTGGCCTGTTATAATTTATATACAGTTTTGATAAAATTTGCCTGCTGTGTTGTGTTTTAGATTTGGAAGATCGGCTGTTCGATACGATACTTTTTTAAAATGCTATCAATGTGACAAGTCCATTTCGTATTTGATGAAAGTAATAATCCTAGATGGAAATGAGAATCAATGTATATGTAATGTGGTTTGATATTATAAAAAGCAAGTTCAGGATTATTTGTCACGTTTGTTTTTCGTGAAAAACATGCATCTTACAATGATTTCGATATTTTAGTTGATAGCGTATTTATACAAAACAAAAATTTCGTGTATTTTCTCGATTTGTTTTCAATCAAATTATATCCAGATTCTTTTCAGTCAAATATTCAAAAGTTATTATCTTGTATGTTTTCTTTGACTTTGCTATCTTTTTATATTAGACCACAATATGACTCCCATTACTACTTTATTCGTATTCTACAAAACTTTTTCCCTTTTCAAATGTAATTTTGTTCCACTACAGTAGTGTAAAATGTATGAAGTATTGAACCTGAACTTAGCCTGAATCTGATTCTGAACATGAGTACCTAAAATAGGCATCAAGTATAACCTAACAACTAAAATAGGCATCAAGTACAACCTAACACCTAAAATAGGCATCAAATACAACCTAACACCTAAAATAGGCATCAAGTACAACCTAACACCTAAATAGGCATCAAGTATAGCATAACACTCTGATTTAGTTCCAACATTACTTCAGCTATTTCGGCCGCTGTTAACTTGCAAGAAGAACTAAATCAAACCAGTTTTTGAGTATATGTTCCTAGAGAGCTATAATACTAGAAAATCCAATTATTATCAATTAAATGAGTTTGATATGATTGGATCTTTAGGGTCACGTGATACTGGTCTAGAAGTTTTTCACATCGGTAGACTCTGGGAATATATTCATTTTCTAGCACTGTTTGCAGAGTAATTCAGCATAGCATACACGACAAAGGAAAAACGATTGTCGTATGTTTAATGTGAAATGCACGAAAATAAACACAAATTGCATCATTTTTCTCCTTTACCAGTATTCTTTTATTCAACGGCGAAGGATAGTGTACATTCTTTGCATCGTCCAGCCTTGTGACCGCTTATTGTGATTTTTCACTGTAACGTTCTGAACGAAATAGATGAAAATCATTTGAAGAAACACTAGCAGCCCTTGAGAAAGACATAGGTAGATTTGATGATATTTTACTGGATACTAAAAGTGCTGAAAATGAAAGATAACAGCAAATAGAGAATCACACGAGCGGCAACCGGTGGGCTCCGTCATTCAAGCTATCCAAACCAACAATAATAATAGCGTGGGAACTGGGTCAGTCCAATTTTAAGGTTTTTGAGGGCAGATACCAAGATTCAAGAAAGCATCTGGCGAGGAATTAAAAACCAATGAAATAAACATATCCCCAGGGGCCATGGGTAAATTATTTTTGTTTGTTTTGTTTTGCTAAATGCGTGTTGTTTGCTTGATGGGATGGTATTACTATTACCACTTTCATAAAAGCCACATATTTATGAGAGCAATACTCAGAACTGATTTAAGTTTTTAAATGCTAAAACCACAACATGAAGTTAAGCAGATTAATCGCACGAAGAATCACTGATGAATAAATCTTGAACAGTTAATATAGGACACACTATATCTATGACAATGCTGTAAAGCCCTTACCTTCAATGCCACTGCATCTCGTTGACAATTTATATAGTTTTACATCGAGCTGATTCTATTCATAATTTAAAGTAGCATCTCGATGTGTGATCTTCATTTAAACGACCAAGAAATTACATTACTTTTTTGGGTTGTTATTCTTTTTAAGTCCTTTGAAAGACATACGTATCTGTATGAATCAGTAATTGTGTGTTACCATATCACACACATTAGAATTTTTCTTTTTCTTATCTGTATTTCGAAATGTATTGGACCCAAGCTGGACTTCGCCACAATTACTAAAGCTGAACTGAGTGGCCACTTACGAATGGTCTACGCTGAGGTCCAACAGAAAGCAATATCCTCCAGTGTCACAAAAATGCCAGTTCATCAGGCGCAGGAAAATGCATGCAAAATGTTTGCGCAGCCACACAAACAAAAGACATTGGAAAAGAAATCGACATTTTCAAAAACAAGGAATTTAAACATCCTTATTCAATATTAAATGCAAAATCGAAATTTGTTTTAGAGTCAAATATTTCAAGACCACCCCAACACTATCCATTTTTTTTTCACCAGAAGAATTGAGGACATTCGATGCATATCTTCCCAAATTTGACCCTGCAGATCTTTGACTTAGTCTCTGATATCTGCTGAATATTCATGACGTAAGCAAAGGTGTAGAATTTCACTAACAACTCACCCCAACGTCTTTAAAAAATTTGAAACGGACGAATCTGTAATGCAGTTCATCACTCTAACTCATGAAATAGTCTCAAACAATCGCCAATGTGACGTTGATACAAACTTGACGAAATATCAGACAAGGTGATTTAGGCAACTGTTACATGCACAATGACCAGTGAAATACGTTTTCCTGGAGAAATCTGACAAAGCAGGAAAGACCTTATTTACACACTGCAGCAATAAAGCATATAAACTCCTGATTTAGCTGACAAATGGTACATCTGTAAACCTGTCAAATTGAAACAGTTTATTCGTACCAGACATTTGCAAGAATGCAGGCATGTAACGCTACACTAGTCTCGCATTCCGTGCAACAGCAAATAACTGTTCAACTGTTATCATTATACAATATTTTAAGCTATGATCGATGTTGGGTTTGCTACCAGAATTATTTTGTTTACGACGTACCATAAAAGTCAGAATTCTCCCAGAACGTACAATCGCAGACCTAGAAATGAACAAAAGCAACTAACTTATCAGTCCAGTTTTGGAAAATATTGTTACATGTACTACTTACTACTGCAGGTCATGTTTTGTCTTTATTATTCACTAACACCAACCCCTTTTAACTTGAGATCGAGATTTGCAACCTTCGATAAAATCTCTAACCTAAAGTTTAAACGCTCTAATCGAGCAATAGTAGTGAAGTGGGATACCCTACGGACAATGGAAATTCCAGTCAAAACACCCCTGGGACACTCTACGGACAATGGAAATTTAACATGGCGAAAAATCGTGGGACAATCTACGGACAAGGGGAATTTAACATGGGAATAAATCGTGGGACAATCTACGGACAAGGGGAATTTAACATGGGATTTTTTTTTAAAAATTTTAAAAAAAAAATTTTTTTAAAAAAGGGGTAGGCAATTCAAAGACTATCTCTTTTCGAGAAATATGGCTGGCCCTGAAAAGGGCCTTTGGGTTTTCTTCTTCTAATTTCTTCTTTTCCTCCACCAAGTTCTTATTTTATCTCCTACACTCTTCTTCTCTTTCTTTTTTTTCTTCTCCTCTTCTTTCTTCTCTTCCTCCTCTTCTTTCTTCTTCTTTTCATTTTCTTCTTCTTTTTCAATTTTTTCGTTCCAATTGCGTATTCTTATTCTTTCCTCTTCATCCTCCTTCTCCTCCTTGATCTCTTTCATGACACCACTAATTTTGTCCTTTGCTTTCCTTAAGTTATTAATTTCCATCTTCACACGATGGGGACTATAGGAATAATGGTCTTCAACCAGTCTTAATAGCATCTGTTCCATTATTCCTAAGTTGTCTAAAACGTCTTGCAAGGTTTGTAATTTGTCCATTTGGTTTGACGCCATCTTCTTTGTATTCTTTGCAGAATGGTTTGAACAACTAATACTGTGGGTTCTTATACGAAAAGCGCGAACGTGAAGGAAAACATCCCCCTAAAACATAAAATGGATCTTACCTAGATCATGACCCAACAACGCGCGGACGTGAAGGAAAACATCCCCCTACTTTCTCATTTCATATAATAAAACCCTAACTTTACTCTTCACATACGCTAAGAAACCCATAATCTACTATTCACACAAACATACCTGAGCTCTTACAAACACAAACACACCAACACACAAACTCATACCCTCACACTATCTTAAAAAAGAGTTAGTGTTTATATACACACTACTCTACCTACACACATTGGCAAATATATCGTTATTTCTTTTCTAGAGTATTGGGTAGCCCTGAAAAGGGCTGTTTTTTTAAACTCCAGATGCACCTATCTAATGGTTGCACCTTCCTGGCCTTGCGCCGCACACGCATCTTCTTCCCCAGTCTTCTTTCACCTTTCTTCTGGGGAGCGCAGAGGGAGGATGATTCGCTTCAGCACCCCAATCCTCTGTTTCAGGAATATTAAACGACATCATCTCTTCTCTTTTCTTTTCCTCCTCTTCCCTCTGTCTTCTCTCCTCTTCTTCCTTCTTTATTCTTGCTTCTTCTACGATAGCCTCCGCTGATAGTTCGTTTACTATCCGCCTGGCATATTCCAGGTGCATCTGGAGTTCTAACAGTTTCACTATTTTGCTAGTCATTCTTCTGGCTGTGTTGATCAATCAACAAGGGTAGCTGGACTGCCGAACGAGTTTCAATTTATACTGAAAGCGCGTACGTGAAGGAAAACATCCCCCTAAAAACATAAAATTCATCTTACCTAGATCATGACCAAAAAAAACAACAACAACGCGCGGACCTAAAAGAAACACTCGCTCACTTTTTTATGCTACCCATCACTTCAATAGACTATCCACATGCTCAAAGCAATCCAATCTAACCCCAAATATACACCTCAAGCAGCCCAAAAAAAACAAACAAACATCATTTTAATCTACTATCCACACCAACCTACTTTATCACTTACAAACACAAACACACCAACACATACCCTCAAAATTTTTAAGAAGGAGTTAGTGTTTATTTTCACACTACTCTACCTACACACATTGGCAAATGGATCATTACTTCTTTTCTAGAGTATTGGGGTAGCCCTGAAAAGGGCTGTTTTTTTGTTGTTTTTTTTTGCTATGGCATTCTTTTTTAGTTTCTAAGAATGCGATGTCCTCTGAGGATAGACTTTCTGGCGATAGGTCTGCTTCTTCGGAAAGAGAAGAAGAACTCTTTGGTGTCGATACGACAATCGACAAAGCCTCTGTCAGCTTCAGGTTGTTGCTGCTGTTGCTGTTGTTGCTGCTGTTGCTGCTGTCTCTGAAGTCTGTACTTCTCCGTCCATTCTTCTTTTTCCCTGTTCACTTCTTCTCTGAAGAGCTCTTCTATCAGGTCTTCAGTGATTTTTAACATTCTCACATTCTCTATTTCTTCTGGCTTCGGTATCAGACTGTGTCTGACCCTATGCAAATTCACGTAGGCTTCGTTGAGCTTAGCTAGTTTGGAGCACATCTTCTTAGGAGGATGAGTCGACAATGGATGGCTAGACTGGAAACAACCCCGGTTATTATAGTGAAAGCGCGGACGTGAAGGAAAACATCCCCACACGATTTTCGATTCGCAACGTTCAGTGATTGTCATGAGAGGGATAGTAAGAAATGAAAGAGCATCAATTCAACATTCTTATAGCTAAACAAAAGACAAAGGCATTTTTTCAAAACACAACATTTTTTATTCAAAAATCACTTAACACTAAACAACAACTCTAAAATTTTAACAATAATCCAACACTATAACATCAAATAATTTTTTCAAATCACAAACTTTTTTTCTCAATGGACAATCTACTTTAAACAGGGCTGACAACGTTGTGAATGAAATTGTGATTTCCACTGTTGGAAATCATTAGGCCATTGATGGACACTACGTTTCCTAGCTTGAGACAAAAGATAAGCATAATGGTCACAAAACCATCGATCTACTTTCACATCGTTTCTAGCAGAAGAACGAGGATCAAAATGAGTCACTAAATGTTCTAAGGAATAGCCCAGGCTGCGATGATGCAGAAAATACACACAGTACTGTCCACACACCAAGGAATCTGTGCCTTGTAATTTCACGTTATTGAATCGGGTGGTTTGAGCATTTCTTCTCATAAAGTCGATGATATCGTCTTCCAAAGGGGGCAATCCGTACGAATCGAAATATTCCACACATCCTTCTTGAGGAAAGTAGACGGCTACCCAGTGGGTTCCTGGGAGATGACTTTCGTCCGTGTTGATCACGTAAGCTTGATGGTCTTTAGGTTTGCGATGAGGGAGTTCATCTTTAGCACAGACGACAGGATTCCAAGAAGCCGTATACGAACTATGGTTCAAAAGGTAATAAAGTTCCCAGGTATCCATTGATTTGTGTTTTTTTTCTTCTTCACAGGTAATAATAAGTCGTCAATTCGATCCTGACTTTTTGCTTGAAAATGTCTGACGAATAAACGGTTATTCGTTCTGTTTCCTCACTCTGATTCAGGAGAGCTTCGATACGATGGATCTCTTGAGTGGTTAATGGTGGACAAGAATGTTCACGCAAGTCTTTATACCACTGGTGCAACACGTCTTTGTTTGAGATGAGACTCCAAGCTTCGTCCAGATACTCGTCCAATTTTTCTTCTTGACTCAACATCAGGCATTTATCGTGTTGAATTTGACTGGGATGATCGTTTTGACATCCATAACAATTTTTCTTGATCAATTCCGTCATTTTGTCGACCAAGTGTTTGGCAAAACAGGAGACTAAATGGGCTTCTTGTTCTGGCCATCTCGACTTCATCATGACAATTTCTTCGTCTTTGTCTTGGGATTCTCCTTCCACGGTCTCCTCACATTTCATGTCCAAAGTTTCTTCACTAGGTAAAGAGGGATAACAGTCTTCCATGGCTTCTAGTAATCTAGAATGACTTCTCTCAAACTGTTGATTTCTATCGTATTGTCAAATTCTGCATACAGGATCACGTTCAACGTTGGATCAGCAGGGTCTCGATTTGCAAACTGAATTTCCACACGAATCTGGCCAGATTTTATAGGGTGGAAATGTCCCTCGTCGCTGCCTTGGTCTGGAGTGAAATCGAAAGCCCACAAAGCGTAGCCTCCTGCATAATCCTCGTACGTAATACCGTGACTGGTATTGGTTCCTAACTGTCCGGTGGCTTCGTACAGGGACAAGTACGATCTCAAGTAATTGTTCTGGGCAAAGTTAGGCTCAAAGGGTCGTGTACACAAGGTCTTGCCGTCGCGACTGACTTCGATTTTGGACACGCTAGAGTGTCGAAACTCAAAAGGATTTTCGTTGTGAAGTCCATTGAAAGCTGAATTCCTGACGATACCAACGATCAAACGCTTGGGTAACTGTCCTTGGAACAGATGATCTTCGATCATGGATCGCTGTCCAACAGGAATGGTGAACGTTTTCACTTCCACACGTCGTATGGGATACTTGGCGGTCGTTCTGCTCAACGTCTGACTGATGTCGTTTCCCACTTTAGGTAACACTTCCACACGGCGTACGTAAAGTCTGGCTTCTTGGATAACAGTTTTGTATTCGTTGGCATGGGCCATCAAATGGAAAGCGGCAGTGCTACGATTCAGTCTCAGGCGAATATCAACTCCGTTCAGTAAATACTTTTCTTGTAACCACATGTCCAAATGCAAACGATCCATCAGTTCTAAACTACGTCCTTGCAAAATTTTAGTTCTACGTGTGTTAAACCCCACATTGTGAGGATTGTCATCTTCTGTCAGGGCTGTGTCGCTAAACGTGCCTGCACCTGCCGTGTCAGGTTTCCATACCACGCAAGCATCCAGATGAGTATTCTTGGCTTCTTTTCCGTACGTCAAGAGATTTTCCAAGTAGGCACGATATGGGTAAGTATCCATGCTGCTGCTGACCAGTTTGTTATTCAAGTACAAGTCCACTTCGCTGAACAAGGAATGCATGAAATTGTTGACGGGCGCTACCCTATCATTGGCTCCAGGATTGGTGTTGTCAGTTTTGATCACTTTGACTTTCAAATACAGGTAACTGCTATTCAGATCGATGTAATCTTCGGGTTGTCCTTTGATTTCGAACTCGATGGGAGCGGAATCCGTCAAAGAGGAGACGGGATGAAATTCCACCCACTGGGATTCTTGCATCGTCATCATGGTGGGGGGCATGGCAAACATATCCAGTTCCGTCTTGGAACAAGCACATGACTCTCGGTGCATCATTTTTCTGTGTCTCAATAATCGAAAACGTCTAAGTCTCGAACGGTTCTTCTTTTCTTGGCTTTTCTAGCTTGAAGTCTGGTGAAAGGGTGTTTTCTTCGTCGTCTCTTTCTGCCTTGTCCTTGCTGAATGCCTGACTCGGTAGCGTGCAGGGCATTTATAGGTGTGTCTCGTCGGCCTAAAATGTCTTTACCCGTTTGCAGCAGGACATTTTTACCTGCCCTCATGAAGGCTTCTTTAGGGTTTTGTTTGTCGATGATGACATTTTGGAGAAATTCTTTGCCTTGCGTCAGTGCCGCATCTTTCAAGGCGTGCAATCCGCGTGTCACCATCGGTTTCAACACCGGGGCCACCGAACGAAAGGCCGATTTTAACATGTCTCCTAAACCGTGTCCTCGCTGTCGTGCAACCCCTTGGTACACTGGATACATGACTTACTTACGAATCGTGAGAGAACCGTTTTCGAAAATGGAGTTTCACCGTGACTTTTCCTTTGGTAAATGGAATATTTTGTCCCAGATCTCCTTTTATAGTAATGTTGACCGTGTCCAAATACGACTTGCTGACTGGTAAATAGTGAGGATGGACAAATTCGCGGTGGACGTGGTAAGTGTTTCCACCTTCCTCGTCAGCGTTCGCGGCAGAATCCACTTTGAAAGGAATGACACGCAGTAACGGTACGGTGGTGTGTCCCACCACGTTATACTCCACCACATCGGAGTACACGAACATCAAATTCAGTCCTTGGTTCAGTTCTACTGGGGTACGAAATAACTTGCTAAAAGACTCGTTGTCGTAAACAATGGGTAATTCGTTGTTCTTGAGTATGCTCATTCTCAGATTCATGTCTCCGCCCAACATGTCAAACAATTCAGGACAAAATAAAATGGACATGATTTTACTCCGCTCAAATCTCATCGAGAAGCGACGAGCTACTTTGTGGTACTCCATGGTGACACTTTTGTTGACATGCTCCAAAGCTTTCCCAAACACGCCATTAAACTTGGCAGCTATGATGTTGACCAAATGTTGACCACTGAAATAATAACCTGGAGGAATGAAAAAGTGGTAGGTCCACTTTTGAGTTTTCTCATTATAGGTTTTATTGTCATATATGACTTTCTTATTCAACTCCTGTTGCAATGACTCGTCATGAACTTCCACATGAAAAAAATTTTGATTGGGAAGGACATTGAGGACTTGGGTCGGGTGAATGATTTCCACTAAAGCCACTTCCCAATGGGCTTCGTGATCTAAGGGGATGGCCTGAGGTAATTTGGCCGTGTAACAGCACAACGTGTTGTGGGGAAACACCTCCATGGAACTGTCACTGGGTAAGGTTAAGTAAAATTGGTTTTGGTGACTCATAATTCCAGAGTTCTGTGGCTGTCCGAGGGAATATTAGTGGATGTCAGAGGTGTGTCTCCGCCCAAAATGGGGTTCTGGTTGTGGTTGTTGTTGGAGTGGTGACTGGCACTGGCACTTGACACAACGTTCCCGTTCGAGGAGAATTTCAGGGAGGGATTGGGAAGCAGGTAACCGATGCAACTGCTCAATAAAATGGTCCACAATTGTTTGTCTCCTTGTTGCAAACTCAAATTGGCGATGGCTGCCCCGATGACACAATACACCACGAAGATTTGGCAGAAAAAGACGATTTGCGTTTTAGGCACACGTTCTTCACACCACACCCACAAGGGTTGTTTTTGTAAATCTTGCACAGAAGAACTAGGTGAAGAAGGAGTGGTCGACGTAGCTGCGTCTGATGTGTGAAAGGGCATGATGGTCACTTCTTCTTTTTATAGTCGATGACTTGCGAAGCGTCGATCCAAGAATCGAAACTGGGTGGATATCCTTTCCAACGTACTTTGACTTCTTTGACACGTCGTTTGCCCACTTTACGGGTTCTGCGTTCGAGAATGCTTTCGATGTCGTACACGTCGTCTTCTTTTTTGGTGACACGTTGTAACTCGGGCAAATAAAACGTTCCTTTGAGTACTTCTCCGTTCATGTCTTCCAATTTATAGACGGTAGGATGACGGCCATGCACTCGTCCAGTAACGCGAAACAGTTCGGTCGTCCAGTTAGGTAAGTAACCTTTGTCGAAAGTGCGTTTGGTTTTGCCAATGCGCACCCAATCTCCTACGGCCAACTCTCCACTTTTCTTGGGGACAGCCCTCGTCGGGGACGTACCGAACAGGCGCTCAAACACCAGCACTTCGTTGTCGGGAGTCACGTCTTGCGGGGCACGTCCGATGCTTCGATGGTAAGATTGGTTGTACGCTTGCACCAGGTGCGGTAAGATGTCGATGTACTTCAGAGTGTGGTGATGCGTAAAATATTTCCACATGCGTTCTTTCAAAGTGCGTTGAAAACGTTCCACGATGCTGGCTTTGGTTTCGGGATTCTCGGTGGTAAAAAAATGAATGTCACGTTTCTTTAATTCTTTTTGGAAAGCTTGGTTCAGAAATTCGGTGCCTTTGTCCGTTTGCCATCGAAGAGGGTGACGACCGCTTTGTTTCAGCACCCGTTGCAGGGCTCGCACTAACTCGCTGCTCGATTTGGAAGTCAAGGGCACAACCCAGGCAAATTTGGAAAAGACGTCGATGACACAAAACAAATATTTGTAGCCGCGATTGTAGCTGGCCAAATGAGAGACATCGGCTAAATCGGCTTGCCATTGATGATCGATGCCTTCCACTTGGGTGCGACTTCTGGCAAACTTACGTCGAATGGGTTTGTGTAAAGTGTAGGTAGCTTGTTCTTGTAACCATCGTTGCACTTGAGGTAAACGGAGACTTTTCAGTCGAGTTTTGGCAGCACGATACAATTTTTGAACTCCTGCGTAACCTGCAGGATGGGAGGGATCGTAGTAAATGCTGGCTAAGACTTTTTCCATTTTTTGTGTTTGTGTGTTAATAAGGCACCCACTCTTGGAAGAGGCTACTCTTTTTCTCTTGGGGTATTTTCTTGGATTGCAAGGCTTTGCGTGTGCGACCGGCAATAGGTGTCGAAGAGGAGAAGGATGTCTGAGCGGGGGATATCGGTTCTTGTTTCACTTCTGTCTTCACTTCTGTCTTCACTTTCTTTTTCTCTTGTGAGGAAGAAGGGGTGGCCATCATCTTTTTAATCCATCCAATTCTGGAGGTAGGTGGTGTTGTTAACTTGCGTACTTTTTCTGGTGGAGTTTGAAACCCTTCCTCTTCTTCTCCTATTTCTGTCTTGGTCACGGGTACTGGTGGTACTGGTACTGGTACTGGTGATGGTGCTGGACTTTTCATCAAGGTCTTAAAATCTTTCAAAGTGGGTAGAGCTGTTTCGTCTAAAGCTTTCTGGTGAAAGAGTTGCAGTCGTTGCAAGAGTTGACCGTACTTTTGCGATTTTTCTGTTTCGGACAAATCTTGGCGATCCATCAAGGACTGCAGTTCGTGTTGTAACTGGGACATCTCGCTCAAATTGGGATTGGGAGGTAAATGCGGGGTGCGTTGTTCTTGCCAACGATGGTATTCCATCCATCGTTTGTAAGGCACTAAAGCTAGTTTTCGTCCTTCCATGGGGTTGTCAGGGGTCGATTCTGAGATTTTGGGACTTCCGAGGGCCTTTTTATCTTGCTCCCATCAGTCCTCCCAACATGGTTCCCAAGACTCCTTTCAGTATGGGGCCTAACAAGAGGGGCAAAATGCCTCCACGTTGCACTAACATCTTCTTTTTTTGACGAATGGGAATTTTCTTTCGAACCATTTGGCGAAGAACGTGACGATGTTTGCTTAAGCATTGTTTCTGGTGTTTGGACAAAGGGATCGTGCCTTTCAAAACGTTCAAACAACATTCGCACACGGTATCGATGACCTCTTTGGAGGCCGTTTGAATGAGTTTTTTTCGTAGGGGTGGAGAAGCTTTGGACAGGACAGATAACAGGTCCCCATGTTTGGCTAAACGTGGTGGCAGTCCTTTCCTTTTCTTTCCTTGGGGTTTTCTGGAGGGTGACATCTTTGAGTCTTTAGGAGCACCTAAACACACTGATACTCTACTCGGTCACAAGCCTTTTTTATACTGGAACGCGTCGCCACTGATTGTCTTTACGGCGTATCAGTTTGAGGACAGGCATGACACGTCGTGCAGGGGTACGTAACGGACTAAATCGAGCCAGTTCTTGCTTGGACAAATCCAGTAAACTTTGTAACATGCCCGATCTTTCATGGACTTTGATTTTGGGAGAAGGTACTTTGTGAGCAGCAGCCACTGCCACTAAATTGGAGGGTCCTGCCACTGGGGAAGTTCTTTTGGGGGTCATCAACGGAGATGTTCTTGGTGTGATCAACGTCTCCAAGTACTCTTCAGTTCTGGGTGTCATCAACGGAGAAGTGGATGAACGTGAGGATGCCGGAGACGCAGTCACCGCTGTGGCAGGTCGTGGTTTGCGAGTGTAAGGTTGCGTCCTGGCCGAAGTGCCTCTCTTGCGACTAGTTTTCTTCTGTGGACTTTTCTTTTTTTGAGGACTTTTTCTCTGTTTCTTTTTCTTGGGGCTTCTTTTCTTTTTCCGGGGTGATGGTGGTGGTGTCTGGTAAGAGGAGGGTCCCGCCACTGGAGAAGTTCTTCTTGGGGACTTGGTCTTTTTCTTTTTCTTCTTGGGGCTTCGTTGGACTTTTGTCTTAGGGATAACTTTGGGAGCGAATGATGACCCCTCCTAGAGTACCGCTCCCTCCAGGTTTCAAAATGATTTGTTTTTTGGTTTGAGTGTCGATGCGGGGATCGGCCAGTTGGACCAAAGCGACTTTGTTTCGATCGAAAAAGCGTTTGGTTTGATGAGGAATCTGAATGATTCCTTGGAGTAATTGACGTGCCGTCACCGTGAACCATCGTAAGACTTCTTTGAGACTAGCTTCTAAGACACGAGCTCGTGTTTGTGGATCTTTTTCTCGGCTGATGCCATACAAGGCACGAATCAATTTGACGGGAAGATGCGACTGAAGGGACGTCATGTTCACACTGTGTGAGACAGACGAAAAAGGGTCTGAGGTTTTTATAGATTTTTTTCATGGGGAGTGAAATGAAGTCGAGGACGGAGACGTGTACAGGACAGGCCCTCCGTCTTGGCACCAGTGGTGAAACAAGTGGGTACGAAATCGCAAATCCTCGGGAGTCGTAGGTTTCAAATCGACGAGTAAATAGGCGTGTGGCGTTTGAGTGGCATCGTCGTACGCCTGAGTCAGCCAAGGCGTTCCTAACTGTTTGGCTAAGACTTGCACTTGCGATTTATCTCGAGGGCTTTTAAACAAGACCACGTAATGCGCATTGAGACTGATGGTGCGATGGGCTTTACTTTGTTGAAACAAATTTTGGGTGATGTAAACGACACTGGCATTACGGTGATGCCCTTTGCGCGTGAACCACAATTTAATTTCTTCTTCGTCTTCTCCTAACATGTCGTCGAAAATGACCAAATGGGTTAGACGGGAGTCAGAGACGATGCCATCGTCTTCTTTAGGAATGCCTTCCACAAACACGATGGAATCGCCTTGACTTTCTCGCAAGAGGTTGTACGCCGATTGCCACTCTTTGTAACACCACACGATCCGTTGAGGGGGCCGATCGATCAAATAATGTTTATGTTCGATCAAACGTTTGACGAATTCGGTTTTGCCTGAACCGCTAGGTCCAGCAATGAGCATGTTAAAGGGATGGCGAAGATACAAAGCCTCCCAACTGGCACGATCTAAGTGTTCGTCGATGACTTTGACAGTAGAGGAAGAGGGAGCAGAGACAGCAGAGGTGGCCATGGTATGAGAAATGTCACTTGTGACACGAAAAACAAACAAGACAAGAGTTTATATACTTTTTTTCAGAACACGTTTATTGAATGTTTCAAATATGAACACGAAAGAGAAAAATACATACAACCCAAATAGTGATGTACAGGAATAAAAAACACATCAAAACAATCAAAGTGAAATATAAACAAGTGTCTGTACAACATGTTTTGGGTAACGAAGATGTCCTAGGGACAGTGTGTAATGTTCTTACAGTCTCTACATGAGGTATTGTCACACAAGTGTCCTCCCGGAATGACCTTTCAGGTATGTCCATGACAGTCCTGTCCTGAAGCGAGTGGTTGTTCTCGGTGACGGGTTCTTCTGGCACCGTCACTAACACAGGTTGAAAAGTAACTTTTTTCCTTGAACAACTCTTGTGCATACTGGGCCACTTCTTGGGTCCAAGCTTCAAAACCCCCTTTTTTCCAATCACGAACATCTGTCCAATGGGGATGTAAGTCACAAGCTACACACACATCGTCATACACGTCTTGGGTAGCTAAAAGTTGACGAATCTTTTTTTCCTGTTGAGGTCGAGAAGTATCCAGATGAAAACGCAAGGCTTTGAACAAAAGGAGTTTTTCGTGACCATTTAAGGCCATGGAGGTGGTAAGTACTGATCGTAAAGAGTCCACAAAGAATCGGCTGGTAAACGAAATCCCAAAAAACAAGTCACTATGACACACACCACTTGTCGTCCCAAATTGAATGGATACAGTTCTTGTAATAATCGATGGTAATGATCCACGGTTTGAATATGGTCATTGAGTTCCTTCCACGGAATCTGTTGGATGACATGTGACATAAGTCGTGGCATGGCAGCCTGTTTTTATAGTCTCTTTGTTTCGGAAACAATACACGTACTTTCTAGCCAGAGATCTTCGTTCTCCAGTAGGGAATCTAAATCTTGCATACTGTAACCGAAACTTCAGAGTTCGTTTAGAAGTTTCCTCTTCCTCTAAGTAGATTCCACGTAAAATATGTTGATAATCCTTTAACTTGTCTTCCTCAATGTATTGCTGTAGGTGAATCTCGAAGTAACCAAAATAATGAACATTTCGATCATTCACTAACTCAAAGTGTTGAACAAGGTCTGACCACTGAAACAATTTCTGACGAATCAGTTCTCTTATACCATTCAGGTACCAGTGGTTAAAGATCTGGTGACGTAACGGATGCAATTGTTCTTTACGTTTGACTTGTATTTTCACCAGCTCTCGGTAAATGCGTTCTCTCAACTCCACAGGCAAAGCACGAATGTTCTCTAGCAAAGTATCCATGAATAGGTCATACTAAATCCTCTTTGGTCTGACACAAGAAATGTACTCTTTGCACAAACATGGTTTCACTTCAGTGTCAAATTTAAATCGTTGAGTCACTAATCTACACATTACAATTCGTTCAGAAGTTTCCTCTTTCACTAAGTTGACATTGTGTTCAAGATGTTGGTAATTCGTTAACTCTTCCTCTGGAATTCGATGCAGTACGTTTACAATGATGTAGGTAGAATCGTCCATACCAAACCAATCCTTTTTAAAACTAGAGGATCGTTGATCAATGTCTGTCCGATGGAACACTTTCAATTGAATCAATCCTTGTATAGCCTTCAGGTACCAGTGGTTCAAACACCGGTGACGTAACGGATGCAATTGTTCTTTACGTTTCACTTGTATTTTGACCAGCTCTCGGTAAATGCGTTCTCTCAACTCCACAGGCAAAGCACGAATGTTCTCTTGTAAAGTATCCATGAACAGATTATTATGGTAAGAAATTACTTCAATGTCTCGGTCCCACTAAAGGTAAGTAATGACAATTCGGTGACCATCGAGCATGTTCAACGTAGGCCGAATCTTGCGGTTCCCAGTGGTGAAGTGACACACCGCAACTGAAGCACTTGACTTTATCTCCTTCGCCCAAGTAGAAAAATCCGGCTCTGGCTAATTCTTCGGGGGTCGGTCCTCCCAGATACTTAGGCCATTTTCCTTTGAACGATTGAAGACGATTTTCAAAGTCGCAGTATTCCGACAAAGGCACAGGAAACGAATATTCGTTTTTCACAGGTTCGTTTCGATGAGGGTTGAGTGAAATGGGCAGGAGTTTGCTCAGGGCTGGATGACATCCGTAGGGAGGTAACGTGAAGGTCGACATTCCCCTTTAAAACGAAACCCAGTAAAATGTCCAAGAGGACGAGCAGCATCGTTTTCGCATCCCTCAGGTTTGACACGCACAGCATCACTTTCCATGACAGGGGCAGTGAGAACAAAGTTCCCATGATGCTTTACGGCATCGCTCAGGTCACAACGTACAGCATCGGTCCCATCGCAAGGCTCACAATCGCACTCGTCTGCAAACTCCGTTACGCAATTACAATGGTAACCACATGGACAATCGCAGTTTCCTTCCGGACATTTTCCGTCGCAATGCATGGGTCTTATCCATCCAGTATTAGTCACACTAGAGGAAGATACAACTTTTTTACAATCCCCAAACTGGAACGATGTCTTTTTCAAAGTATTCATCTTGTTCGCTCGGTCTTGGTAGTCCCAATGAACTATCGATCTTGCCTAGGGTTCCTTTTTATATACAGACCAATACCGATGTGACCGTACGGTAAGGTGAAATGATTGGGAAGTCGAACTCGCTTCTGGTACACGATTTGATAGACTTTTTCCAAGGGTCGACTGACGATGTGGTGAGTGGGTAAACGTACAATCTTGTTCGGTTGATAGGTGGTCACTTTAAAGTTTCCATCCTCTCCAGACTGCAAGGCTTCTTTCAATACCCCAAAGTTGACCACTCGACTGGTACGATAATTCAGAGTCAGTCCTTTCACTTTGCACGTCGTGTGCACTTCTCCTTGTTTGTCCCGGTATTCGTAGCCGTAATTTTTGGGACCGCCACTGACGAAACTTAGAATCTTGTCGTCGGGATGCTCGTCTGTCCAGGCTCCTAAACGGTCTCCTTCGATGTTAGGGTGATGTTGAATCGGGTGATGGATGTAAATGCAACTGTCCGTGTCAAAGTACAGGACGCGTTCCCCTAACAGTTCTAAAGCTTCGTACAATTTTAAGCGAGCATGGGCTGTCACGTAAGCCGCAATGATGACATTTCCAAAAGGGTCGTCTTGTACAAAGTCCAGATCTTCTTCGTAATTGACCAAGATCAAATTCTCTCGAACGACGTCCACGTGTTTCATGTATTTGGTTTTGTCGTGAATCATCTGGAAGTAGCGGGAAGGTTCTGTCAAATATTCCGTCTTGGGTAAACACGGTCGTTGTGCCATTTTACCCCACAAGCAATTTAACATCACTTTGGCAAACGATCGCCTGCCTTCGTTTTTCTCGATGTGGTCTAAAGTGATGCCTTCTTGTTCGTAGTATTTCTCTTTGAATTGTATTTGGTCTTCGGGAGTGTGACACCAGGAAGGATAGCCGCTGGCTTCTTGTTTCAGTTTCAAAAAGGCATCCACGTAGTCGGCGAAAATGCCTTTCTGACTGGGATCACCCTTGCAATACTGTTGTGTCTTGGGAAAGTGGCAAATTTCGTACACTTCTAACAGTTGGTATCCCATGTCCAGAGCTTTGAACAATTCCACGCTGACCCAGGTTCCCGTCAAGGACCGTTCTTCCTGGCTGTGATGGCAAGGTTGGTCCTGGTTGCACGTTTCGGCACAAGTACGGCACAAGGGAAACATCAGTTTGCCTTGACAATGGTGAGGTAAGACGGGATGGTATAGGTTCGTGGGAGGCAAAACTTTACACTTGATCAAGCCTTCGTATTGTCGAATGTTTTTCAGGTCGATGTGTTCCGTTAACAATTGCGGGTGCCCTACAGGAAAGCGACAATATTTGCACACGTAGGGATACAGCGAACACACGTCCAAGTATTTGATTTCTTCTCCTATCTCTTCGTCGGCTTGGTACAGCAAACAGGTGGCATTGGTCCTTCCTCCGTACAAACTATCCCTCGGGTTCAGCGGGTCCATGAACTGGTAACTTTCCACGAGGCGTTTAAACTCGGGATCGGTTTTCATACGGTGATCGTACTCGTGTTCCCACATTTCCACCACTTGGTATCCTTCCTGTTCTAACTTTAGGCGTCGCTGACAAGTGTCCTGGTACAAGTCTTCCATGGTTCGTTGCAAAAACTGATTTTTAGTGCCACGGTCAGGGTAACAGACGGGACATCCGTGAAATAAGCAACCGTTAAACTCGTACACGATCTTGGGGTTTTCTAAGTCCCAGCCATCGACCGAATACGTTCCGATGGTCTTTTCGCCCCC
Organism: Sinohyriopsis cumingii; assembly: GCA_028554795.2. NCBI lineage: Eukaryota > Metazoa > Mollusca > Bivalvia > Unionida > Unionidae > Sinohyriopsis > Sinohyriopsis cumingii. The sequence continues at coordinate 41,913,143 of CM068830.1, read as the reverse complement.
TCCGTTGCGGGCATGCTGAATCCACTTGTCTTCCTTGTCGCACAAGTAATGTAACCAACGTAGGGCTTTGACCGAGTATTGACGTTTGACAAAGTGGGTCGTTTGAGGGCTGATGACAGCCACGGTGTTTTCAGGCATGAATCGTTGTCGATACACTAGGGAACACGCTTTGGCAATGGTGCAAGCTTCTTTCAAAGGATCCACCCCTCCGTGTTCCATGAACAGTTCTCGAAATTTTCCACAGCAACGCCGTAAAATGTCCACGTCGGAACGACAATACTTTAGCATTTCTTCCTGAAAGTCGAAAGGGTCCGAGGCGTGAGCCTGGTACCAAGCGTAGAAAGCTTCTCGTTGTTCGGTACGCATGTTGTCGGGGTCGTAATAGTGAGCCTCAGGCAAATGGGGTAGAACGGCGTGTTGATTGGCTTCCGTATTGAAAAAGTGTGGAAAGTACCCTTTAGCCATTTCTGTCATTCCAAACGTTTTAGGCATTCGACTCAAAGGCATGGCCAAGTAACTCATCGAATCTTTAAACTGTACTTGTCCCACTTGCATGAAAATGATTTTGGCTCCGTTCAAAGTCACTTTAGGACGCTCGGTGCCTTGTTCCGTATAGTATCTGAGAAGAAACTGTCCATCGTATCCGGAAAAATTGTGAGCCATCACCGTGGCATGACGATGACAATCTCCGTAACGTTCGATGTCCTCTTGGCTCCACGTCTTGTTGACGGGGTCTAAGACCCATTGGGCAAAATCGGCTAACGTGTTCGGTCCCCGAAAGATTTTTTCACGTCCTCCAGGAATCTTGCTGCAGTGAGGGCAATGACTGAAGATAGGTTCTTGAATGCACTTCTCGCACGCTCGATGAGCCACGCAGAAATTAGGGATGTGAATGCCAGTCTCTTGCATGCATTCGAAATCGAAAAAGATGAAATTGCCTTTCTTCTTGTGACCGTCCTCTTTCTCTGGTGGGGGTTGGTATTTTTGCACGTAACATTGGTGTTCCAAGTCCACGATGTGGTGACAAATGTGACATTTTTTCTTTCCTCGACATACGTGTGCCTTGGCATTGTTGGTAAGTATGCCTTGTCCACACGTAGAGCACAATCTCAGGAGTTGACAAGCACATTTCTTCTGTGAACCTTGTGTTTTCAAATGTTGTTGGTAACAGGTAGGGCTGACAAACGTGCGCAGACAAGTGGAACAAGGCACTGGTTCTTCGCTCAGACAGGGTGGAGAGGCCAAACATCCTGAGCATTTCCATCCACAATGTTTGTGTTGCTCTCGATTATTATAACCATAGTCACATTTCTCACAGTAATAACCGTATCCCAGGAATCCGGTGATACTGGTAATGGTATCGAAATGGTCATCGTGATGATAAACATGAATGTATTTTCCGTCCTTAAAATCTTGGCCTCGAAACAATAGAGGCCCGCGCATTTCTTGAGGGTGCACTTTCAAGGTGTATCGTGGAGCTAGGGCATCTTGCAATTTTTGCATCTCAGGAATGCCACAGGGTGTGTCTTTGGGCAGTCCGGCTTGTTGTAACAGGAGTTCTGCTTCGTTTCGTTGTTTGGCTCGGTCGGAACGTTGAATAGTGTCCCAGGTTCTTTTCCATTCTACCGTGTCGTTCTTGTTGGCATAGGTTCGTCCCACCACGATGGCACGGGCTAAACACATCTGGTCTTGAGGGTTGTTAATTCGGACGAGACTTGTTTTGGTGTTGCGAAGGTCGTCCACCAATAACATCTTTTTGCGTCCTGTCCCTTGAGGAGGAGAGACGTGGGTCATGTCCAGTGTGGCTTTACCATCGGTGATGTCAAACTGATCATTAGATTGTTGTACGTGTTGAATCTTGTCCATGACTTTGGAAGCAGTCAATTCTGCAGGGGTGCTAAACTCGATCCAAACAGGGGATTTCAAACCGTCGTGTTGTATGGAAAGTCTCAAGCGATCGTCTTCTTTGGGTTGACATTGTCGCTTGAGTGCAGTGAGCAAAGAATCCCACACCTCGGTGATGAACACTTCTGCTTTCTCTAACGGCACTTCGGACTTGAAATCTTTAAACTTCACCGTGTATTTGTAAGCCGTGGTTCTAAATTTTCTAGAGGAGCGCTTTTCCGTCTCTCGAATGGAATAATACTTTTCAGGGTTGACTAAGGGTGATGAACTTGGTTTAGAGGGTTCGGATTCTGGTTCACTCATGTCCTCTTCAAAATCACTGGCATGAATTTGTGCCAAGATTTCAGCCCTGGTACGAGGCGATAGATCACGTTTCTGCCTCTTACTTTCTTCTTCTTCTTTCTTCTCGAATGAATGGGATCGTTTCATCTTGAAAGCAAAAAGTCAAATGACTCAAGTTCAAACACCATAAACTACTTTATAGTCATAGCAGACCAGCGTATATAAAAGGGTGTGTGTCTTGTCCTTTCACTATTCATTTCACTCTCAAGCCGAGCACAACGATGGAAGAGACTAACCAGATGGAACGTTTCGTCAGAGCTTTGCGAGGGGTCATTAGAAAATTCTCTTCAGACCAGCCTACGGACTACTCTCCTTCCTTTAGAGATAAAAGTCAAGATACTTGCTATATCTGTCAGAAGAAAGGGCATTGGTCTTCAGAGTGTCCAGACCGTCAAAAAAGAAAAAAAACAGGGGATAAAAAAGACAAAAGTCAAGATACCTGTTATTATTGTAAAGAAAAAGGACATTGGTCTCCAGATTGCCCAAAAAAGAAACAAGAGGAGTCAGAAGAAAAGAGGAATTCTTCAGAAGAAGAGAGGGATTCTTCAGAGGAAGAGAGGGATTCTTCTGAGGAAGAAAGAAGACAGGTGAAGAAAAAGAAACAGGAGAAAAAAAGAAGAAGGGAAGAAAGCGAGGAGGAAGAAGAAGAGGAAAAGAGTGTGACGGTGAAGAAATTCAAAAAACAGAGAGACTAAACAAGGAGAAAAAGAAGAAATCAATGAACTTTTTATTAAAGTGTTGTGTTGTGAATTGTGAATTGGATTGTAAAAAATGGAGAAAAGAATAAATGAATGATATAAGGTAAGAGTCTTTGAGTTTTGATTTTAAAATAAGAAGCTACACTCACGCACTCATACACAGACACGTACTATAAGGGTAACATGGGTGGGGTTAATTTTTTTTTGAATTATTGGCAAATTGAAATTGTATTTCTTTTCGAGAAATGTGGGTGGCCCTGAAAAGGGCCTTTTTTCTTCATGGTGAAAGGGTGAGTTTAAGCAATCAACTTTAACTGCCTTATGCCTTTGCCACGTCCAAGGCCTACTTCTGGACTGCGTAATGTTGATAATGATTGGGTTGAAATCACTAAGGGTGGTACGGTAGGCTTAGTCACAGGGTTGACATGTTTGGCTCGGGAAGGTCGTATTCTCTTCGGTCGTGATAAAGAAGTCTGATACATTTGTTTCAGACTTCTTAACTCTGCTAAAATGTCCAACAGTACCGTGACCGTTTGATTTTCACCCTCTTGTTTCTTTGCTGCTACTTCTTCTTGCTGTTGCTGCTGTTGTTTTTTTCTTACCTCTTCTTCTTCTTGTTGCTGTTGCTGTAGGAGAAAAGCCTGTTCCGCTTCCTTTTGTCGTTGTATAAATTTCTCCAATTCTTCTTTTTGTCTCTGTCTAAAATTCTCCACTTGCGGTAACGAAGAAGGTAACGAAGGTTCCGGAACAAATTCTTGCGAGGAGAGAAAATCCACAAAATCCCAATTCACCTCTTCTGAAAGTAAGTCCGAGTTCCCTTGGGCAGTCTCCCCTGATGGTGCACCCCAATGGATCGTTTTCTGAGTTTCCGTCATGTTGAATCACTGTCGCATAGATTGACTGCACACAAGCGCTAGCGAATCTATATTGACTACGTGACGTCACAGACTACTCTCTTCGGATTGGATGCGAGCTGACTGAATTCTGTAACGCGTGTTCGGATTGGTGAATGAACTCAATCCGTTTCAATCCTTTCTGTCCCTATAAATAAGCGCCGTTCACTGCATTGATTCACCTATTCTCGGAGCCTCAACATGTGGACAGACATTGAATCTTCAACCCTTGTGTCAACAATGATGTTCAGGACGGACATGCTCATGTATGTCCGATCCAAGTGGACCGTTGTCCACAGGACCAACAGCAGCCTGTGGATAAGAAGAGTCTATATAGAGAGACAAGGTTGCCTCAAGAGGACTCTGATGTATGGCCCTGCTGTAAGACGAAGTTTGAGAACAAGAAGATGTCGCAAATGCCCTTTATGTTAAGGGCATATTAACATAAACCAAAGGCCCTTTTCAGGGCCAGCCATATTTCTCGAAAAGAGATAGTCTTTGAATTGCCTACCCCTTTTTTAAAAAAAATTTTTTTTAAAATTTTTAAAAAAAAATCCCATGTTAAATTCCCCTTGTCCGTAGATTGTCCCACGATTTATTCCCATGTTAAATTCCCCTTGTCCGTAGATTGTCCCACGATTTTTCGCCATGTTAAATTTCCATTGTCCGTAGAGTGTCCCAGGGGTGTTTTGACTGGAATTTCCATTGTCCGTAGGGTATCCCACTTCACTACTAGCAATCCTTCCTACACTCCAACACTCAACTATGTAGCCAAACAAAACATCTGGCTGGCAATGAGAAGAACTTAATCTTTAACAACTTGAAACCGGAAAACTGAAAGGGCCTTGGTAAGTGTAAACACTGTTCCACAAGTTATTGATATGTATTTCATTATTATCTTTATTTGGTGAGGTATTACATCATATGGTCCATATTTCTCTGTTGTTTATGGATAAAATCTATAATTACTATCAGTTTTGTTTCGCAACTTCAGCTAATTAACTTACAGTAGCTGTGACACATTGTAAAACACATTGATCAAGGCGATAGTTTAATTAATTACATCTCAGAGGTGAATCCTAATGAAATGTGAAGAGCGTGGTCGAGTCTACTTATTATATTTAATGTTACGGCAAATTCTTTCGATAGAGATATCACACACTTATTGCTAATGGATAAATATGTTGTTAACAGACACTGCGGAGAATGTAGAATATACATTGATGATTCTGAAACAAATACGTATCATAGCCTTCATTGTGTCATCATAAGGGGCCACAAGTCAACTGCAATTCTCCAGACAGTATTTAATGAAAGTAAGAGAACTTCGTCAAGAGAACACTGTTTTTTTCCCTCTAGAACGATTGTTACAACACCATGCGCTTTGAGGTCCCATAAGTTAATTTCAGTTTTTATCTAATGGTATCATTAAAACTTATCCTAGATAAGCCGCAACTCTTCGGCGGCGATGTTTTTAATCTCGTAAGACCCCGAAAGTATGCTCTGAGATGTTATTTACTTTGGCCATCGTTGACACGCAGATTTAGCCAAGCATTTTAAGTTTTTACTGGGCTCAAAAATAAAACAAAAGAAAAGAAAGCAAAACTTAAATGCAAAACGTCCGTCAAAAAATTAACAAACTGGAATTATGTGTCCTAGCCATTACCCAATATTAGATACACCTGCTTAGTCTGAACTCTTCTTGACATAAGGACTTACCTCAAGACTAATGTCAGCTGTGAGCAAACAATTGTCTTTTATGCCGACTGTATGTGTGTATATATATATATATATATATATATATATATATATATATATATATATATATATATATATATATATATATATATATATATATATATATATATATATATATATATGGTAGAGATTTCGAATTATGAAAATGTGCATCTATACTTGAAATCAATTAATCTAAGGAAGAAACCTAGACCATAGGCCTTCAGAACGTTTCCGACTTATAGGCTAATTACCGTTTGGTGGCTGTCAGGGTTGCTCGTCAATAGGAATGGAGGTATGATGTGTCTGTCAGTCTATCCGCATGTTGGTCTGTACTGTGTTGGTTGTTCCTACCCTCCAGTTTTGCGTCATTATAGGGTCACTCATCTATTTTATCTCAACCAATGTGAACCACTTTTAGGACCCCAACTAACGCCACCCTTGGACACGTTTGGTCAACATGTGCACTATCCCATCGCATACCCATCTATGGGCAAATGTTATATCCACTATGGCCATAAAATGTGTAAACACTTCAGTCGCTCATTTTGGGTGCCTCTCGCATTTTATTTTAGGCCTAACAGGTATCATCAATTGTAACAAAATTCTTTCAAATTTAATTAATTTTCTTTAATTAATTCAAATTTCAGGGCTCTGTCTAATGTATACTTTTCGAATAACTTTGTTGCTGTTAAGCAAAGATACTTCTAACATATTAAGCACATAGACATTAATAAGGTTACTCACATTTAAAAGCAATATACTTTCTGAATTATAAAGCTAAGCAATGATGATGTTCCGCAAAAACTATATAATCATAACTCTCAAAAGGATCATCGGCCAAATTACAATAGTTTAGCGTATTCAACATCTAATCAAACTGACAGGTGTACATAATGCGACATGTGCTCCTTCATACTAATCAAAGAAATGCGATAGCAACGGTGAATAATAAATTGGATTAAGCGAAGACTTATCACATTTTTGTTCGTCTTATTAAATTTTCCAGTCGTCAGCGTTCTTGCAACAAAGCTGGTAATAATATTGTCCCGGAACTTGGTGTATTGAGACGGTATGCCCATTTCCGTCCAATGTTATTACATATAGATCGAGAGAAGAATAATTTGTGTACCAGTCAGTTATTGCCAGAATGAACTCAAAGAAACATTTATGCGGATAAGCAAATAATTAGATAAGAAGCCTCAATATTATCTCCAACAACACATTGGGCACGTGATTTTAACTCAGAAAGTGTTGGTATGATAGAAATCTTGTGTAACTAATGCTTGATTAAATTATTTTAGTTAATTTACCTAAAGTTGCAAAAATGTATCATTGAACAAAAGTTACATTATACGTTTAACGTATAGAATACTTTGATTTTCAACAGAGACATGATGGTTTTACTTGGAAATATTCAGTACATTTTTTTTAAGGTAGAACAAGAAATTACTATTACTAGCAAGAAGAAAAGTAATGTTGTCAAAATTATACGAAAAAGTTTATTAATTCCACTAATTTAAAGAAGCAATTGAAATAAATAAAATGACAATACGAGCACGGAAAACGTCAAGCGACAATGCACGAACCAAACCACAAGTAAATTCTGCTTTTGTAGGCAAAGTCTATACATGTCATTACAAAGTCCTATTTCAATACCGTGCCACATCAAACTTATATATGCATCACACACACATACAAACACACACACACACAGAGATTGGTAATTTTTCAGAGACAATTATACACACGAATACAAAAAATGTAAGAACTTTCGCTGAATAAATATATATATTCCTAAATGTTGTGTTTGCTGAGTGTTGCCTTTGACAGAGGTGTCACGAAAGATCCAAGTCTGTTTGACACAAGATTTACGCTGTGAAGACATGATGTTTAAGGCATTTTCTTCCCTCCACCTCTCTCTTTCTCTGTTCTCACTCTCTCTCACTGAACTTGACTTTGGACATGGCCAGCTCGAAAAATAAAATTTTACATAAGCCTTCTCATATAATGAAATAAAAAAGACAAACAAAAATTAAGAAACAATGCAAATTAAATATACATAATAACATAACATCAAGTTAAGTTTGGAACAGTGAAATAGATCACACAGCACAATATAAATATGAGCAAAACCATGATTTCTGATTATGGAGATGAACTAAGTACTTAGTACTAGCTGGTAAGGCTGTTAAATTTTATAGAACCTACTTCGAAAACCTATCACTATAACAAGTTAGCTCAATTATTTACTAACGATTACATAAACTCGTAATATCATCAAAACTTGTATTTTATTATCTAAAAACAAAATTATATCCAGTTTTGATTATTACCATTTTTGAACCAACCTGAAGATTTCGGATGAATTATTACATGATGTAGTCTTATACGGAAGGAATAACGGATAACGCTGCAAAAACCGTTATGAAGAATACAACGTTAAATGTACTGATAATTACCGCTTTCATAGGTGAATTATTGTACACCCACCCACCCGTAAAATATTGCAAGATGTATCCTCTAATTCCCCGAATCATATTACTTATTACCGACTCTATGTAATTTCTACAATAGATCTGTGTGATACCTACATTATATCTCGGATACAACTTGAGTGACAGCTTATCATTTCCATGTAAAATATCTACTGCTAATTTTGACTAATATTTTAACTTTTAAAAAAAGTTTGTTTAATTTTAAAATAGATTTGTGTAGATATCCACATTTAGTGGATTTAACTATTTATCAGCTATTTAATTGTTTCTGTGGATTTGACTTTACAAACGGTGTAACAAGACTGAAACCAAATGGGTATGGATTAAGTGAAAACACTTAAAAAACACATTCGTGAGTCAGATGTTTCTGATAACAAAATACGAATGACTTCATAAACTACAAACACAAATACTAATGAAACAATAAAATGTGGAAAACGAAAAAATGTAAACAAGTACACTTTTAATACTTAAAACTGGGACATAATCATTGCTTTACACAAAGTGTTAGGGTTCATTCAAGGATGTTAATGAGAAGTGGATGAAAGAACTCACACATGCTAAATGATACTGGCTTTTGTCATATGCAACTCTTGAAGTTTTGCATTTACCATGTTGCTAATATAGTTATGCTCGTGGTTCAGATAACCAGGTACATTGTTCACAATATAAAATTCACAGCTCAAAATTCACCGTATTTGAATAAATTTATCATTGAATTTCACCACCGTCTTTTCCTAGGATACAGTATACAACGAGATGCAACTATTGCTCGATATTTTGCTTAGTCGGTGTAAACAAAAATAAAACTACACGAGGTAACGCTGTACACGCCTACAAAATCCACATCAAATTATTTTCTTGCAATATTCCGTGACACACGGTTCGATGTCAGTTGTTTGTAATAATTATCAATATCATCTATCATACACATGGCAACGCCTACGTATATGTAAATTATATTCGTGATTGTGTTCTATATTCGTGGATTTATGTCTATATTTAACAAAACATCCAATACGAAAAGCTGTAATGCTTTAACGAGTTTGATCAAAATCCGAAGGCATATATTAATGTTTACATGCGATGTTCTGACCTTTTGAGGCATTACGGACGGACGGATGGATGCGTGGTCGTGTCACGATCCTTAAACATTGCAAAGAAAAATGATTACATGCAAAAGAATTTAATTTACAGGCCAATTATACTAAGAGGTAAACTTGCCTATGCACACAATTCTTTTAAACAATGCTAATTATAATTAGGAAATTAAATTAAAACGGACAAATTATATTTTATGCTTAGAGAGAATGTGCATTATTCTTTAACACCAGTAATAAAATGTATTTTGATCTAACAGTAAATTTGTTGAAGGAATTCATTTCAGTAAGCTATCACAGTATAAACTCCTTTAAATTGCAAAAAAGATGAAAATTGTAATTGGTGAGAAGTATCCATCCCAACAGCAAATCAACGCCATAACTGGACGACGAAACATTTCAAACAGAAAACTATTTTCCTTGTAAATATATGATTCTTTGGAAGGCAGTACGAACAAGAAAATAAAAACATATTTGGAAACACTGTTAGTTACGTTACAATTACGCCAATAAAAACTATGATACAAATACGATAATCTATATAGAACGGTGACTTTATTTACTTATGAATCAATATTACTACCTTTACGATACTATCAATAATAATTATTCTTCTTTCAAAGTACTGACTGTCTCCTTTCTTTGTGTTAGTTTTTAATCTATATTGTGTTATGTATATTGGATTTAATATAAATGATTTAATATATGTTTATTTCAATTTAATTGTTTGTCAGTTTTAAAAAAATTTATATATTTTTTATTACATGCTATTGCAATGTGAATTTATTCTCTAGAGATGATACTTTTTCAGAAAATAGTTTGACCATGACGGTTTCTTTTATAAACACCAGGTGTCGACCTAACTCCTGACATTGATTCAAAATTAGTAGCAACCATGTAAACAGGTTATATTTGTATTTTAAATTGATTGGTTGTTGTCAATGTCATCATGGGATTATGTGTTTAAGATGTAAACACTGTTTTTATTTTTTATTTCTTAGAGTAAAATAATTGGTTTTCACCAGAGTCACACTGGGTGTTCCTAGCCTTTAACAAGGACCTAATTTGTATAAGCTGTTAGAACATGATCACGTGACCCCTTGTTTACGTTTTAGGAGACTATATAAGCTCTGTTTTGGAGAGTTATTCTCAATAGAAGCTGGGCTGTTACACTGGAAGTTGTATGTTGTGCTGTTCGGAGTTATTTCAAATTATTGGATTGGAGTTATTTCTGATTACTTTGATTCAAAAGGATTAATTCTTTTGTCTCTGGAAAATACATATGCTCATGCGAGAATCTTAATCAGATACAGTTCTTTTATAAAACTTTATTCAGCTTTCCAAAACCGGAGTCATAATTCTTGTTTCTACAAGGAACATGAGACTTCAAAACTACAGGTTACAGCATACGTCATCGTCTTCCATCTTGGATTCTTCGTCGGGATTCGAACTTGAATTCAGTAGAACATTTGGTTATTAGGATTACAAAAATTTTGGTCTTGGATTATTCTTGGATTAATTTTTGGATTTGATTTTATAAAACCGTAAGTTCATATTTTTTCATTTTTCCAGAATCTTCCCAGGGAAATAAATTATTGTATTTTTTTCAAAGCTTGTTGTTTTCACTCTTTCTTGTGTTACTGTTTATTCGAGCCTAAACACGTGACATAAGGATTGAAAATATAAAGTAGATCTTACATGATAAACCAACTATAGTAACGATACGAATTTAGTTTCACGAAGATGACACAAACGATTCTGAAGATATTAACTTGGCAGAGTCTGACTTACGGACAGATGGAATTTGGATTATTACAAAAAACATTTAATTGTGTCAAAGGAAACCGTCTTCGCTTTATTTTGCACAGGTATCATATTAATATAAGATTTCATAACAGGACGATCGATACATAATGATGGAATCCAACGGTCGTGGTTTTATATCGGCCCATGTTAAACCAGGTCGGCTGCCTTCGTGTGTCCTTGGGAAAGGAACTCAACTTACATTTCTTTATTATGCCATAGCTAAAAAGGTATCAAAGTGTCAAGAAAAATGGACTGTGTAAAAGATTTAGTTTCTTTTTAAGAAATTGTACTAAGCGTACTATAACGTATAGAACAAACTTTGCAATTTGCTCCTAAAAGAACATCACTCACTAATTTATCATTTTGATGACTAAAGCTATATTTCTTGATTTCTCAGCCACTATCTGTACTAGCGGCCGATCACAGTCCAACTTCAATACGCACTGCACAGGAGACCATTTGTACATCCAGAACAGGAACTCATCCGACTGACGTCATTACAGTTGCCTACACATGTGACTGTTCTAGCAGCTTCCCGGAAAATGCAGGTTTTAAATTAATTGTCGTTGCTATGAAAAACATTTTGTTGGTTTTTAACAAGCGTATTGAGCAAGGTTTCAATTCGTTTCCAAAGAATGGTGATTGTTAGTTTGGCTTTTAAAATCCTGGTTTCTAGCAAACCCGGAGTGCACGAAAGTAATTATTTTGTATTTCTCTTGATTTATGTTGAAAAGGAACATCATGCTATATTGATTAAACAGTTATAATCAGCAAAATGTTGTCAAATATTAAAGAAAACCCAAATCTTTAAATGTAGCCAAAGAAAATATCGTATTTAAATTTTGCCATGTCTGCTGTAGAAAATCTAGCATCATCATTCATTCAGTCAAAGACAGGTGAAGCGACAATGAAGAGAAGGATTTTCCCTCTGGTGTGTGTGTGTGTGTGTATATATATATATATATATATATATATATATATATATATATATATATATATATATATATATATATAGCAAAGTTGCCCTTTTAGTAAGAGGGATGGTTAATTGGATTTGGCTGGCATTATCTAGAGGATGACCTCTCTCGATATTAGCTTAGATTTTCAACAGAGTACTGAGCGAGAATCCTGGGAAGAAATAAAGCAATTTCGAGCCCCTTTGACAAGAAAATAACAAATTTAATCAGAACAAATTAATAACGGCAATTACATATCAAGTTAGATTATCTCAATAGAATTTAATAGATGTGTCGAATTTGGATTTATTTCATCATCATCATAACGAGAGGTGAAAAGAGCGCAATGTCCACGATTGATGTGCATCATCTACCTTCCCTTTGACCGTATATCAACGTATCATATTCATCCTTCCTAAGCTCTATGCTTTGCCCCTTCATGGACTTCCTGGTCCTTTTATTCTGAACTCGTCCTTCTTTTCCTCGGACTTCTGTCTTCAGACTGTCACGTCTCTCTCCCAGAAAGCTGTTTCTTAAAGGACAAAATTACCCATAAATTTCTGTATACCCCATTCTCCAAGACGTACATTAAGTTCCTTCACGTTACTCACAGCATGCTGGCAATCCACACACTGCGGCAGGTCTTAAATTACCACGTGAGTGTCTATCGAATATTACCGTATTCTTTTACATGCTATTACATGTTCTATCACTATTGCATGAAATTCACAAATTGTAACTCACAGAAATCATTAACCTACAAGATTATTCAAACATTACAAAATCAGATATAATTAGGTAATTCTGGTTAACTCACGATGATCTGTATCGTCCTGACAGCAAAAGAAGCTATTTCATAAAACCCTACGAAATCCTACACATATGAACATTTGGATCGCATGCAATATTCTGACAATGAATTAATAACTGTAGAATTAAAAGGTTAATTGCATAACAATTCTAGCATCAACATTTTTCATGAAATTGAAAAAAAATAATTGCATAACAGCTGTAGCATCAACACATTTCCACGAACTTGAATAATTGATACATAATATGGAAACCTAATCATACATCTTCATACACCTATCCTAGATGCATTGTCAAGGTTATACTATTATTCGAAAATCTGGATTATATATTCAGTCCATAACTAGTCTTGTGTAGACCCCTAAGTCCAAAAAGTTTAAAGCGATTGTTGTCATACTCCGATAGTCGGTATAGAAATAAACAGGTCTTTATTTCGATTCTAAACCGCCTCCTCCTGGAACCGAAATGTGAACAAAATTATTTCGAGAAAGTGGGAAGATTTCAGTTCGAATTCTTGCGTATATGCATATTCCCCAGAACCTTTGAAGGCAATATGACCATACTTGGACTGGACAATCGTTAAGAATTTCGATCTTATCTCAGTGTGGTCCACTACTCATTTCCTTCATAAGGTATGCTTAAAAATCATTTTAAAAATCTTGTATGAATGTTTGAATGATGGTTAGGCCACGGAATCATTCAAAGATTGTTTGCGCTCTGGAAATACAACACGTAAACACTGACCTCTTACTTCTGTGCTTTCTAACTCTCCAGATGCTATTTAACCCTTTCCATGCCTAAGAACCCTCGCTATGTATTCTAGTTCACAGTGCCTTCTAACCCTCTCTGTGCCTAAGAACCCTCGCTATGTATTCTAGCTCACAGTGCCTTCTAACCCTCTCTGTGCCTCCTAACTATTGATAAAATGTTCTTGTTCTCTCTTGTCATACGTTCTAAGTGTTACAAAGGCACTTTTGTCACAACTGGTGTGAACTAGGGGCAAGAACTGCCTTTTTAAAATCCACGTTTCTCCACCCACCCACAAGTCTCTAAAGTAATGTCAACATTACTAAATTTGTTTTTAATCAGATTATAAACCAAAGTTTATGTAACATTTGCGGTGGGAACAATTTCCAAAGAACTTCTAGATGATACCTTGTTATAACTAACTAGGTTTGACGTATATGTATATTTTGAAACTGTAACGATAATAATATTTTCTTCACTCAACTAACTATACCTTAGTTGCAATTTAATTTCAAAATAGAAGTAAAAGAATCATAACAAACTCCATCGGACAGGTGAGAAAAACAACTATTGCTAGATCATAATCTGTACTAACTCGACCGACATGTTTTTGTACTTTTGTTGCATTTAATTGTATCACAAAAACTAGGTAAATTCATCAAGGAACGGTCTAGTAGAAAGAATGTCTTTGACAGACTGTCTTTCATTGATACGTCTAGTTTTATGTCCTTCCTGGATTTTAATAGCTAATATGTCCCTCTTTTGTTCCAGTGCAGCAGCAATGAAACCAGTGTTAACGGGAATTGGGATCCGTATGATTGGGATGCGTCAGGTAAAAGAAAACTGGAGAAACTCTGCCTAACTACTTTCAAGAGGTTATTCATTTACAAACACTGTCTAATTACCTTCCAGAGGTGTTCATTTAGTAACACCACCTCATTAATTTCTAGACGTGTACCTGTCAAAATGGGGAAACACTGCCTAATTGCTTTCAATATGCGTTCATCTAGAAACACTGCCTAATTACCATCAGTGGGTGTTCATGTTGAAATACGGAAACACTGCCCAATTACCTTCAATAGGTGTTCATGTTGAAATAGGGAAACACTGCTAATTATTTTGAAGCGGTGTATGTGAAGACATATAGAATCACTTCCTCATTACTTTCAAGAGATGTTCATTTAGAACTAATGATAAACCTATGACAATTTATGAGCTTTTTCTCAGTGGTGTTACTTGTTCATTCACTGCATGACACGGTTCGTCTGTTTTGAAGGAACACCTTGTCATTTGTAAGCTGCATTCGGAATGTGAGTATATCAGCCATTCAGATACTTTCTGACTCATCAACAGTTATGGAAGCCACATTTATTGCTATGTGTAGAGTGTTTCTTACAAAGCCCTTTAGGTTTGTACCAAATTTCTCTGAACGATAAAGGGCGTATTAGATCTGCACAAAATCACTTCCCAAAGACAAAAGAGAGAAGCTCGACAAATATCCAAAAAATAAAGAAATTGCTCATGGGTGGCAAAAAATAAAAGCTTCGCGAAATAATATTCCTGGTTTAGAAAAAAAAGCTCTTCCCGTGAGTGCCGACCTAAAAGAAAGTCTAATTGGGATCGGTGGACTGCCATTTGCAATATAACCCTCCAAGCAACAATTACTGCCAATATTGGAGCAAATACAATCCACGAATATGTTTCAAGCCAACATGTGGCAGTGTACCTATAGATGCATTGTAGATTGTCATGCTAGTATTGTACATATGTGCTCGATACAAAAGCTGTCCATACCCTATTTAGAAGGCACCTTTTTCATCCAAACTATTTTATTCTTGCTTTGGTGATGAAATAATACCAACAAAGTGGTTTTGATAATCATTGGCAAATACATACTAGTAAAACACGTGTGCTCATGCTGCGTGTAAGTTCAAGGATATGTCCATATTACAGCGTTACAAATATGACAAAAGACGAAAGAAAGAGGTTTTCAGCAGCTTTTGTGGTTTGAATTGGGCATTTATCAAATTTGTCGCGCTGTGAAAGGAATTCTGATGTAGAAAGATAATATTGTTGTTGATTCTAATAATTCTTGATAATGTATGTGCTGATTATTTAATCTGTCAAGTATTCCAAGTCTTCCAGCAAAAATTGGTTATAGGTGTAGCTGTGTATAAATTACGCCCTAATTTCCGGCAATGTCATATATGTTTCTGCCAGCCGCTAAGCTTTATTTTGTGTATATTAACACTAGTTCTACTCCCGATATTTTGTATACTGACACAAGTTATTCACCCGATTACTTTCATATATTGTATGCTCTTAAAATAAGTAACAGAACAGAGTGGAAGACAGCAAGGTTTGTACAATTTAACAAATAACTTATTTCCCTAGAATACAAAAGTGAAAGTGAGAAATAACAACTTTAAGAAGAAATTAAATCCTAAAATAATTCAAGAATTACAGACACAAGTCCTAATAATTTTATGTCCTGATCAAAATTCATTATAAGTCCCGAAGAAATCCAAAAACTGAAAACGATGACGTGTCTGTTATAGCTTATAGAGTGATGATGTGTCAACAGTAATTTGTTTAATCACAGTAATATAAATCCAGGTTTGAATTCAGTATCAATTTCAGCAAATGTCTTTATCCAAGAATATTATCAATGCACTGTTATATTTCTAGAAATATTAATCACTTGAATTCAAGACTTTGAAAAAAATAAACTTCAGCCAAACTGGTCACAACATAATGAAACTTGAGAGTGCTAGATGTTAAAATATGAATGACCAAGTCCTTGCAAGCAAAAGAATAAATATTTCTCTACTTGACCTCATGTCACAATTAGCATTTTCTATATATAAAACCCCCCAAAATATTACCTAATGGAAAATAACTTCCTAGAATGATCCTGATGTTTACACAATCAAAACCATAACCTGGATTACACTCAGGAAGTTCCAAAACTTAGAACCAATTAAACATATTTACTTCTATTAACAACGACCCTGATATCAAGCCCATACACTGAGAGAATAATTTAGCTATGTATTAGTTGTATACACAAAATAAAATAAAAAGTCAATCAGGTCAAGCAGAAATGAACTCAAGTTTGGACAAGGTCAAGTCCAGCATACAATGTTACATTACAAAAGCACGTACTGATATAAAACATTTAAACTAACAAACAAATATATATATATATATATATATATATATATATATATATATATATATATATATATATATATATATTGTATAGTTTTATCATGTAACACATTGTTAATACGAGCAACAGAAAATGATCGCATCTGGGATAACGTGCCATGACGATAATCCCTAGCAAGAACGACATTATCGGTTTTAAAGCTCTATGAATGCCACAAGGTTATAAAATATAACGATTGTTTGTATTAAATCACACAAAAATAGACATATATGTAGTTCCAAAAACCATCCTGTTTAGGAAAACGCTGCTCTTTCCCGGTTAGGTGTCCACTGTTGGTACAACTTACGGTTAAATATTCGTGTAATGAGTTCTTCCCGGTCTTCCTCCTGTACAATGAAGAAGAACTGAACGCATTCGGCTGGGCTCTGGATACCAACGATGCAGGCATCCAAAGCGTAGAACACCCACCACAGAGTTCCTACTCGGTGAGACTGACATTGTCTTAGGAAAACTATGCATTTAAATTTAGTAAATAAATATTCAATGATTGTGAATATAATATGTACAGGAATATAACCTATACATGAGTATTTCTTTGTTTTGCTTTTACAAAAATAAATAAAACGTTTTCCGTATTATGTACTAGATTTTAAAAAAAATGTTATCGGTGATATAAATCATTCAAAGATACAAGTATTTAGTTTGTTATGGAGTCTTTCAATTTAATAATATTTTATCATATGAACTTGACATTACAAAGCTGAATTACTTTGAAATAAGACGATCTTGTCCTATGCAAACAAACATTTTCCTTAAATTAGGATGTTTACTAAAAATAATGCAAACATTTTGCTGTTCATTTTCCTTCTAAACGAGAGATTTAAAATCGATGGATATCGCTGAAGAGATTGACGAGTTTTTTCAAAACATAACTAGATACTCTTAAAGTATTCTCTGTTATTGGTTTATAGTTTATTTTTCTCGTTTAAGAAATTCATGGAGACAGTGCGGACGTGTCCCTATCATCAGGGTACCCTGACAACCTTACACATCTACATGACTACACAATTTGAATTGAACTTGTGCTAATCAGGAAATATCAACTGTCACCCCTCCAAACACATAATGGCAATACAGTTTTATGGGGGATACAATTTACAGATTTTGTCAATTACCATGCTGAATTACGTATGAAGTTTTGTATTAAAACATATAACATGTTCTTCCGTCCGATTGATGCATATATATATATATATATATATATATATATATATATATATATATATATATATATATATATATATAGTTATCGCTACCCATCTCTCGCATATACACATAGATGCATATACATACGTACAACACCACACGTCATAAAGTTATATTCCCTGTGAATAAAATCTGATTAAAAAGATAGCCTCGGTGGTTCAGTGTTTACGATTTCAAACACGTGACAAAGCACGTTAGACTCTAATGATGTCTTGTCGGTGACCATGTTTGGCTAAAACACCAGGTCAGACCAAACCAAACCAGGTCAGACCAAACTATAAAAAACATTGACAGGACCTTTAAAAGATTATATCTTGCCTTTATCTGACAATGGTTTGCTTTGTTTTTGTCTCGTTATCCATTTTTGGTTTCTATAACAGTCTTTGAAGGTAAAACTATGTCGGTTGCGTCCAATATTTGCAATGTCTAGCTATAAAATTTCTAAATAAAACTGAACAATTGAATAGGAGGAACTTTTGTATACATGTGTTCAAAGAGATGTAAATCCAAAATGTACGGAATTATTGAGATTTTCAAAGACGGCGAACTTTATCACATCTGTTACTTGACAATATAGACTAACCCAACCAAAAATGGAGAGCGTGATTCTAAGACACTCCACGTTGATTCGAAACGCCTTCAAGTTGACAGTGTGGCTCCCTCCGGACAATTAGTTTAGAAATTATATATCAGTGAATGACATAACTATGTTTTTCCGTTTTTTTATAGTATTGATGCCTTCTCTTTAAAACTTGAAAGGGAGATACAAACAAACGGGATGGTGAGCGAATAACATTCACTTAAAAATCTACTGTGCTACAGGAAAGATAAAATACTGTGTGGAACGAACTATAAGAAGAAAACATTGTTCTAGACACAGGGACAATAAACGTCACTGGCTACAAAACTCAAAATTCTCTCAAGAGCATCAGCAAATACGGCAACAACCAGAAATGTGTTATGTTAGACATGCGTTCTTCGAACTTTGTCAAACGCCAACCAGCCCCAGTTGATTCAAACTTCGTAAGCAAATGAAAATCCCTGCATTACTAATCAGAGTGGTTCAATCATCAGTCCACACACTATTCCACAAGAAGACATCATGAAGCTAATCATTGTACCAGTAATAGCAATAGTTGCCATATTTCCATGACAAAAAATATAATGTTCCACGAATATCACGAATTAGGAATATCCCCAGCCATTACATACTTCGTTAGAGCTCTGTACTTTATCACATGATACCTACCATAGAACCTTTCTCAAATTCGAACTGATGAAAGTTAAAAGTTTTCCGTATAAAAGATATTAAGTACTTATTGTCATTTTCATATGACATCCATTGATTAAATGTGACAATGCAGTAATCATATCAAATGATTTCATGTTTCTATTTTCTCATGTCTAGAACTTGTATAGTCTTTTCGACTGAGCACCCCGTTACACTCATTAACAGATTTGTATTAATGTTCGTTTAGAAGCAAGTGGCTCGAGACGTTCATGATGAAATACGTGTAACACGTAACAATTTGATTTTTTCCTGAGTTTTGGAGGTTTCTTTTATAAGAGCAGAATATATAGCGCGACTCTACTTAGATAATTTTCTATTCCTGCCTACCGCCCCACCCCTCTTATTATAGCACAGGGGAGGCATTTCCACATTTGCCCAGGGGCGGTAAAAACCTAAATACTTCGCTAATTAGTTGCACTGAAAAATAGTGACCTGATTGACTGAGAAGAAGTCATATGCTTTTAGGCTTTATTACGTACATTAAACTGAGTCCGTTCTTTAAATCTTTGTTTGTTTTAAATTTAGCCTGCAGACTTTTAGCTTTTGCAAGGATGTAGTTACTGAGATGTAGTTATTGAGTGGGCGCTGGGTACAAATTCTGATCATCCGAACAACTGTAAAAAAGTTTCCCTGTAATAATTAATGATTTTCAGAAAGCAAACTCAAAAAGATTATCTGATTCAGAGATAGGCCTAGACATTCCTGGAATAAAGTTATGTTTGACTGTTGTACTTTTTACTTCATTGATAAAGACTAATGTTTCCTAAAATTTTACATAGCCAGAGGGTTTACAATTTTGCATGATCCTGTTTCTAATTTCATGACAAATCTGTGCTGCATTTTATTTACTATAGGAATAATTTTCTACAGTTTTTGTTACACATGAATATTAGTATTAGATACCACTATTTATCAAAAGCTTTAGAGTTAACTTGTCAATACAAACCGCACAACAGTCGGAAAATGAGACAGAAAGTCGAACAATTGACGAGCTTCCTATTAAAATTTGAAATAATACGTCTGAAAACGAGCAAACATCTCTTGTTGTAGCATATCACATACAAAAGAAATTTTCTTCTATGAAAAACATATAAAAGCATATACGAGTTTGTCATGTTGTGGTGAAAATTTACTGATGCTTCGCGGTTGATGTATATACATATTTTCCTACAGTTACTTCGTAGTGATAGCATCTGTATATGTTAATAAGTATTACGTAAGGTTTCGACTGTAGACCCGATTCTGGATAAAGAAACTGAATGTATGTTGTGTAACCGTCACGCAACGGCTTGTTCGCGGCTAAATTCAAAATGGATTCTGCGCCCAGGGCGAGACACCTTTGTTTGCTTTGCACTCAGTCAGCGATGTTACGACCGGGGAATTCATAGCGACAGGTAAGTGAGAAATTACCCTAGGTCCATTTTCAAAGAGACCTAGCAGTAGCCAATCGGAACCGAGAGATTCAAATTTAGGGCGGAATTTCCCGCGCAATCAAGACATTATTTCGGTTACATTCATTTTGGAAAATTAGTACAGATATGAATCTCGTAAGTAGAAGACATCAACGAACTTGAGAGCTGTAAGATGTACTCCGAGAGCATAAGTTGTGCACTCGTAAAAGGACGGTAAGGGATTCTTGTGAAATTCTAAATTGGATTTGGAACAAAAGGCTTCTGAGGTAACATATCTTCGCCCGAATTTGCCTTACACTCCTAACTAGGGTTTTAAGATTGATGTACCTTTTTGTTTATTAGAAATGGAATCTTCAGTTTTTAGCTATTCATTAACATGCAAGATTAACATATGTAGGTTGTTGAATTATGCAATTTGCTATGTTGCGTCATAATGCATGACTGAATTTATTAGTGATTTGTGTTAGAACTTGTACTTACTTTGTTGTTGTGCTTAATAAGCAGTTAGGATGTTTGCCTTCCTTGGTAACGAATAAGCAACAAATCATACATTTTTCTGTATCACCTACTGTTTGAAAACTAAACTATTGGTTACTGCAAATATCAGCAACATACTAATACCAATATTATGTTAAGGTAATATTTTTATGTTAAAATGTTCGTATAGCAGGCTATGCAGATGTATTTTTGGAGGGATTGTCAGGGTCGAGACAAGGTTCTTGTTCATCTACTTGTACAAGAACCTTGTTGAGATCGAAACGTCGATTATATTCAGAATGAAATCCCTGATTTGTACCCTGCATATGCAGCTACTACAACTTTGGCAAAATGATCTATTGAGAACGATGCTGATTAGAAACTTGTTCCTTTAGATGACACATTTAGTGGTCAGTCTCTCTGATGAGGTTGCTTTTACCGATCAGTAAAGCGGTATTAATCACAGTTATCCTCTCTTTCCAACTCATTCTCTTTAATCTTCTCATGGGGTCAATAGATAACCACTCATTCGTGAGCATGAGATCTACTGTTTATTTCAGAGAGCTATTAGTGAAACTCAAGCCACTCGAATACCATGTTGTCATTTTGTGAGATTGTACCATATTAAATTCATTTAGAAAACGGGCATTATTAATACTTAATCGCTATTCCGTAAGCTATTCCGTACAGGTTTAGAATCGACAACACTCAGTTTCAAGAATTATATATACATATATATATATATATATATATATATATATATATATATATATATATATATATATATATATATATATATATATATATATATATATATATATATATATATATATATATATATATATATATATGCGTATTATTGCGCCATGAGCGGATCACAGTTGCATATACCAATAATACTGGTTTATCAAATGGCTTTATGCCACATTTTAAAAGCCATGTTAGTATATATATATATATATATATATATATATATATATATATATATATATATATATATATATATATATATATATATATATGTATATCCATCTTCACCATTTTTGCCACCATATTGTGACGTCAATATGTGGATGTGTATAGTTGTCGGTAGTTGTATTGCTAACCAATGATTGTATGGGTGCATATGAATCTTATAATTAATTGATTAACCAAACTCTGATTTTAGGTTCCTCGGTGTATTGCAAATATAATCTAATCAAACTCAACAATAGAAGATGTGAATATATGTAACTGGACAATCAGCTTAGGAGTTAAAATATTTTTAATAATAATTAAAAACTATTATCTTATTTAATGCAAATGGCACACTGTTGAATATCACAGTACAATAAACAAATAAAATTTGCTTTGATTACTTAAAAATCAGATACATCAGATCAAATGAATAGTATAATGGAACTATACTGAAAGATTCAAATCACTAAACGTTGATATGGACAATTCATCTTCATTTGAATCTTTCCTATATAAGAATTAAAGTTGCATGTGTATAATGTTAAAGACGTAATTTATATGCAATGATTTTAGCTATTAATTCCCGACTCCCTTATCTGAAATAGACTATAGTCAAATCAGTTTCATTTAGTACTAGTTGAAATTCTAGTAAATTTCATATATGTACCTACAATTTTGGTTTCAGACCTAAAATGGGGGACGGTTCCCTAAGATAAACTTTGACCATTCCTCTCGATTCCGCCCAGGGTCTGGTTTATATATCCCTCGAAATCGTTTACGACTTGCGGAATTCCTGCAGAATTCTGCGGAAAACCACCACGGAAAAGCGAAACCTCACTACGGAATATATTCATGAAATAAGAATATTCAAGAAGAACTGCGTATTTTTTTACATTAACTTAATAAATATGCATTAATTAATAATTGCCTCACACGGAACACAATTTCTTTGTTTACAAATAAACGAAACAAAGTCTCCTACAAAAAACCTCGGAAATTTTGGAAGCGGAAATCAAAACTACCGATGACTCGGAAGTGAAACCTAGTGAGCTCACCGCAATGAAGTCAAAAACCTCATTAGACTGAGAAGATAACAGCGAGGAAAAACAGTTGCACACAACAGGCTCAAAACAATTTAACAGTTGTAAATGATATAACAGATACAGGTATTTACAATATTAGAGTTCTTGTTTTTGCTTGCGAGCAAATTTCATTGCTAATTGTTCTTAAATATATGCTTTCAAACATCGACAGGACCACACCAATAGATGTAACACTGCTGTAAACATGCTAAATCCTCACCATATAACCAATATTGTGCTTATGTCGCCGAAAATGATACACATACATACATACATACATACGCACGCACGCACGCACGCACGCACTAACACACACACACACATACACATACATACATACATACATACATACATACATACATACAAGGGGGGGGGGCAAGTGGTTTAAAGCGCTCGCCTTCCCCTTTGTCCGCGTGGGTTCGAGTCTCGGGCTCGGCCAGTTTAGATAAGCATGCCACTAGGTTCCCGTGGGCTGGTGGTTTTTACCGGGATTTCCAGCGTTCTTCCTTAACCAGTTATACTCTCCGGCATATATAGCGTATCAAACGCTGAAATATATTATTAAACCTCAAACAACAGACATGCATGTATACGCCAACTGGTTGTTATGCTATATTTCACATTATCTATCTATTTATATATCTATCTATTTCTCCATCTTTGTATTTTCTATATATATTCCTTTTCTTGTGACCGCTCCGGTGACCTAGTAGTTAGAGCTTCCGCCTCGGATGCGACAGGTCGCGGCTGAGTCATACCAAAACTGGTACTAATAGCTGCCTCTCTATGTGCTCAGCATTAAGAGGTTAGTGTTAGGACTGGTGTCAGATAATGCCCCAATGCTAGACATCACTGTAAACTGCCACATTGTTGCCATCGTAGCAATATGACAGAAAAATTGTGAAAGCTACGTTAATAACACACACACACGCACGCACGCACACACACACACACACACACACACACACACACACACACACACATCCTTTTTTTATTGTAACAATAAACCTAAGTCACCCAGGCCTTGTTTCCTACCTGATACGATGCAAAGATTTATTAATGCCCTCTCCCATATATATATGTGTGTCACTGCAGAAATGGGGGCGTGAGCGTACTTTTTTATTTCCTTTGAAGTAGTACCGGTGAAGATAAAGAGCAAATAGTACATATGGTAGAACGTAAATCGCGCGATCTTTTAAGTTTTAATAAAGACTGTAGACCATTATGTGGGTCATTTTCTGTAATAATGAATAAACTATTTGTTGTTGTTGTTGTTGTGGGGTTTAACGCCATTTGTCAGCACACGATAGGCTATGTATGGCGGCCAGTATTAATGGTGGAGGAAGAACCCGGGAAACCCACGGGAAGAACCACCGACCCACGAGAAGCTACTGGCAAGCTTTCTCACGTACCCACATTGGCCGAATCCTAGACTCGAACCCACGCAGACAGAGGTGAGATGGCAGTGATCCGTAACGGAGAGCGTTTTAGACCACTCGGCCACTCGGGGCCCCAAACTATTTGTAGGAAATAGTATGAAAGGTATGAAAACTAGAGTCATTTAATTAATTAATTGTACCCATCTCCCCAATACAAATATAAACCGTCCATCATTTCATATCCACGTATGGATACGTATTCATTAAAATCTTGGTGAATTTTAACTGGAACGAAACAAAACTAGCAGAATGCACATGCACGACATACGGTACTAGTTATATGGAAAAATGGGAACCAGCCTGGAAATGAGTGAACATAAAATAGAGTATATATGGGTTTGGTTGACCAGGATTGGTTAATAATGTAAGTTATGTTTTATGAAAAAGAATCTTTTGAGATCCAATTCTAGTTGTAAGTGAGAAAAAAAATGACATTGTTTTATTGATGGAATTACAATCTTTTAACAGTCTTGAGTTTGGAACACTCATTTCTAAAATTAGCACCTGACTCTTTTGGTGCGGAATTGAAAGCACATGTTTCAAACACATGCAGGTCCAGAAAATGCCGCGACTGATATCCTTTCCTCTACAAAGAAGCTGACATTCAGGTTTCATCTATACTGATAAATGTAGGTTTCATCATGAGCACTCAGAAATTTTAAGTTATTGAATTTTTACTATCATGGTGTTTGCATAGGTTTGTTATGGTGTTACGTGTTTTTGGCTCACATAAGCAGCAACAAGAAAAAAGTGGAGACAACAAGCTTTGTAAAATTAAACAAATAATTTGTTTCCCTAAAAAACAAGGTAACAATGAGAAAAAACTTACGATATTAAGAATCAAATCCAACCATAATCAAAGAATAATCCAAGAATTAAAAATGAGCAGTCCTAGTAATAACATATTTTAGTGAATTTGAGTTCGAGTCCCGACGAAAATCCAAAATGGAAGGCGATGACGTATACTTTAGTCAATATATTGCTGAAGTGTAAACAGTTCTTTGTTGAACCACAGAAAATAATATTCCGGTGTTTGAATTCTGTAAATTTCAATAACTCACTTTGTCCAAGAACTAACTCCGAGCACAAGTATTTCCAGGAAAAATAATCTCTTAGAATCCAAATAATTTGAAGAAAAATTAAAGTATTAAACTCCAACTGGTCACAACAGAAAAAAACACCTTGACGTCTAAGTGTTTAAAAGCCCAATTGAAATGTTGTCTCAAAACATCACTAATAAATCTGGCTACTGCGCAAAACAGACGCCCGGGTAAGGGTGAGCCCTCCGGTAAAACCAGAATTTCGAAATAATTGCTACATGTTTAAAGTCACGTACTACCAGTACAACCTCGATTTCACTATAGAAATCCCACACTAAGAAAGAATTTTAAAAAATTTAAAATGAGAAGTTATTTACTTCAGCTGTTACTGATTTTGAATCAAGGTCAGAGACTACGTCAGCATTTGATACAAAGTTCTGATATTAGGTTTTCGAAAAAATGAACTGAATTTCTGGAAAATATCAGATCCAGTAAATAAAATTACATTACAATAGCATGTAATGGAATTAAAAAATATATAAAAAATTTAAACTAACAAACAAATAATTAAATCAAATCAAATATAAATTAAATCAACTATACATAACAATGGAAACTAAATTAGTACTGTGAGTCCTGCATTCTCAATTGCAAGTAACTTCTAAGGGAAATAACTAGCAAGACATTTGGAATAATTATTTTACAATTGCTTCCCTTTAACCACTGTTGCTCTTTTCCAGCGAATTTTTGCCTTATCTCGCTGGATAGTGTTTTGGTAGTGAATTTTTCATCGGATGAAGACAGATTGTAGAAAAATTGATACAATTCAACATCAAGGATATAAATTAAACAATCACCAACGATTTCAGTTGAAAACATGCTTGTAGGATTTTGATTCAGGTGATCAGAATAGTTATATATGCTTCTGATAAAATAATTTTACACCTAGCCAACACTAACTACCCCCAACCCTCCTTTTTGTGCTACAAATCACTTTCACCATCCCCTCTTTGTTAGTATTACCCAACACTAGCGAATACATATTTTACAGTATTAACCAGCACTACCCAAATACATATTTTATAGTGTTAATCAACACTAACACAACACGTCTTTGATAGTGTTAATGAACACCACCCCAATGTGTCCTTTATAGTGTTAACCAACACAACCCCAATACGTCTTTCATAATGTTAATCAACACTAGCCCAAAACGTCTTTTATAGTGTTAATCAACACCACCCCAAGGTGTCTTTTATAGTGTTAACCAACACAACCCCAATACGTCTTTTATAATGTTAATCAACACTACCCCAAAACGTCTTTTATAGTGTTAATCAACACCACCCCAACGTGTCTTTTATAGTGTTAATCAGTACTAGTTTTGAATACTTTCAAACAAACAATATGGAACATCTGTATGATTGAAGTTTACTGTTATTATAACAAATTGGTACGATTTCCATTACCCCTGAATATCTCGATTTTGAGATATTTTCATGACGTACATAAACTCGTAATTCGCCTTGGCCGCTCGTTTTAAGTCCACATTAACGCAATAGGTCTCTTGTACAAGTCTAACAGTGGTAGTCACGAAACAAACCAGTCAGCCAGGATAAAAGAGTACATATAAACCAACTTCGGACTGAGTTTCTGTTTGAATTGATGAACACAAGGATCATGGTTATTAGGGGTATAAATTAGTGGTGGGGATGGAGTGGACAGTGGCGTCACGGGGGGGGGGGGGTGAGTTGCGGGGGGAGGGGGACCGCACCGGGTGACACCATCAGAGGGGGTGACACCAAAATGAATGTCTATAAAAAATTATATTTTTGTGCAGGAAGGAGGTCCATGTGGTTGACACCATGAGTTACCGCACATGACTGTCTATCAACTTTTTGAAGTTTTGTGCAGAAAGGGGGCTCAATAGGGGTGACACCATGAATTACCTCACTGGGTGACACCAATCCTAGTGACGCCACTGGGAGTGGGGTGAAAATACAAAACTATCCAGTGATATGTTATAAATTAACATACACGTGTGTCTATGAGAGAAAAGTCTCAGTTCCAAAATATGGGGCAATTTAGGATAAAACGACATCCTATTTAACTAAACTTCTAACTGGCTTGCTGGTTATAATTTATTACATTCCCAATGATAAAGAAGTTATCGTATAGAGCAACGGCTATAAGAGACCTTAACATTTCATTACCTTTTCCGCCTAAACCTCATATTACATTTATCACGTGTCAGATTCATTAAGTTGTATAGTTCCTAAACCTGTGGTATTAGTGTTTGCTGCATGCTTCTAGTAAATGTGCTGAATACAAGAAGGAAAACTCTGCATGCATTGTCATAATTTCATGAATGAAACAACAATGGAAAAGGAGTCTAATTGTTCTATGCAACTTTACAAAAATGTATATTATGATGCGCTTTAATAGAATACATGAAACACAACATATTCAGCAAGCATTCACTGGATTAATGAACACAGTTGTAAAAGGACCACACATCATACGATTCAGTCGACGGATCAAATAACGTTGATGCGCATTAATGTCTGCCTGCGAAATCCCCAGATCATCTGGTACATCTGGCTTCTGATGAAATACAATGGTCTTACAGTCCGAAGTACGACTTCAGCAGATAGTACCATCCATGTCCTTGCCGTCTACAAGAAAAGGAAACAGATAACTTAGAGAGAAAAGCAACATGACACTAAACGACTGCTGAAACTGATAGTTTTACTAAACTAAAATATCATTGTGTTCGTGGCTTTTAAAATCTACGTATGTGACGTTCCACCATCAAAACGCCTCATTCAGAAATGGGGTGGAGTGTGCACTTAGTTTGACAAAGACAGGAAACGTGTTTGTCCTTTAAGTTGGACTCATAAGGATAGCGTAAGCAATACACCAGAGTATATGTGTTAAGTTGCATTTGTTTCCATCGCAAAAGTGTATGAATCATTCTGTTCCTGGTCAAAGTCTAGGCCCGAGCCAAATTTGTACACCTGCATGGTTTGGCCGTTTTCTTACTTAAATTGCCATAAAAACTTCCTGTTCTGTAAGCAGGCTGAAATGTATGCATTTACATATTACATAAATGAAAGTCAATTCATTTTACAGCCTGTAGATGATTTAGATATTGAAGCCTGTGTATATGACTTACATATTACAGCCTGTGTTTATGATTTACATATTACAACCTGTGTAGATGATTTAGATATTACAGCCTGTGTAGATGATTCACATATTACAACCTGTGTAGATGATTTAGATATTGGATCCTGTGTAGATGATTTACATATTACAGCCTGTGTAGATGATTTACATATTACAGCCTGTGTAGATGATTTACATATTACAGTCTTTGTAGATTATTTACATATTACAGCATGTATTGATGATTTAGATATTACAACCTGCGTAGATGATTTACATATTACAGCCTGTGTAGATGATTTACATATTACAGCCTGTGTAGATGATTTACATATTACAGCCTGTGTAGATGATTTACATATTACAGTCTTTGTAGATTATTTACATATTACAGCATGTATTGATGATTTAGATATTACAACCTGCGTAGATGATTTACATATTATAACCTGTGGTGATGATCTACATATTGGAGCCCTGTGTAGATGATTTACACAATCACCTTGCTTAAAACGTCACAGATTTAAGTTGTTCATCAGTAGAATGGGTGAAAAGTATTACAACCAAACTCTGAAAGTGTTGAGTGAGCTCCCTTTTCTACTACGAGTTATTACTATGAAATGTATAGGAAGCCTGCATTTAGAATACCTTAATAGGTCAAATTAAAATTGCATTTCTATTGCACAGTTCCAGAGATGTCAGAACACTGAACATACAGATACAATTTCTTAAGTTCTCAATGGGCATTCTTGTTTTCGTGAATTTTCATAAAACGAGTGTAATTAATGAGGTTATTTCAGCATTAAAGATGCAAATAAAAACTAATCAATGATTTTTGCAAAAAGCATCCTTATGCTATTTTGATTTCGTTTTTCAAGTCAATTGCTTTTGCAACTGAAATTTATACAGAATCAACACTACCGCCAACTCCTCTTGTATAGCCTTTATTTCCGACAGAGACCGCTCCGGTGGCCTAGTGGTTAGAGTGTCCGCCTCAGATGCGGGAGGCCATAGGTTCAATCCCCGGCCGAGTCATACCAAAGACTTATAAAAATGGTACCAACATCTACCTCGCTTGGCGCTCAGCATTATATATATATATATATGTACATATATATACAGATATATATATATATATATATATATATATATATATATATATATATATATATATATATATATATATATATATATATATATATATATAGAGAGATATATAGATATATATATAGATATATATATATATATAGATATATATATATATATATATATATATATATATATATATATATATATATATATATATATATATATATATATATATATATATATATATATATATATATATATATATATATATATATATATATATATATATATATATATTGATCTGCATCAGACATACCTAAACCAAGTTAGCAGTTCGTTTCAGGCCCAAGTTACATATTTGTTCTCCTGTGCTAGCCATCAAAGGTGCTCAACAAATAGAGCAATACATTTTCAAGCCTAACTGAAAGTCAATGGAAACCAAATTACAGATTTAGTGTCTGAGTGAATACATTAATGTAAGCATCATGCTATGAGGATGGTGCCATCTATATTAAAAATTGTGCGTATGTATATGTTTTTTGAGCGGTGGTGGTGTCAAAAACTCTTCAGGGAGACCTTGATAGTTTGTTGTTTGTATCTCCTTATTTCCTCCACTGCTGAAGATTTAAACAAAACTAAGGTATACACAGAGAGAGAGAGAGAGAGAGAGAGAGAGAGAGAGAGAGAGAACAAAATACATCAGTTACACTGGCAGGTCTCAAACACTCACTCATTCAATTAAACCAGAATACTTTTTACACACAGACAAACACCAATATGGTCCAGATCAAATGCACAGTGAATGAGAGA
The DNA here is from genome assembly GCA_028554795.2 of Sinohyriopsis cumingii. Taxonomy (NCBI): domain Eukaryota; kingdom Metazoa; phylum Mollusca; class Bivalvia; order Unionida; family Unionidae; genus Sinohyriopsis; species Sinohyriopsis cumingii. The sequence continues at coordinate 41,882,448 of CM068830.1, read as the reverse complement.
ACTAACAGATTGTTAGATTGCGCTTGAGGGTATTAGATACCATTCTTTGATTGCTGACTGAAAATAGAATCCAAACAGAAAGTAAGGCATTTAAGTGCTTTTGGGGGGAAATAGGTATTGGTAATACATTTGTTTCTGTCACATGGACTTGTTCAAACCAAATTTCTCATTAAACAATGCTTCTTTTCAGATATTTAAATTTACACACGTCGTGAATATTTTAAATATAGATAATTCAAGCATATACCTTTTTACCAAATAGTACATATATAACAAGGTTTAACTTTAAAACAAAGCTAGACAGGGTTAAAATTTAGAATTCGAGTCCCGTGTCTTATCGTAGCAGTACGTTTAGGACGATAGATAACAATAGAGCTATATAAGGATCAACCCTATTTCTAATCTACAGGCAAAAATGACTTCATTCCTGCTCATTGCGATTCTTCCTTTAACCGTCCAAGGTTTTCTCTTCAGACGTAAGTACAGTAGTATCATTTATTTCAGCATACTCGTGTAGAAAAGCAAATCGAAGCGAATGCAATCTTCGCAGATAGAATATGAGCGGAAAACAAAGAATAATGTACGATTCTTGTTTGAAACTGAGCGTGTACCCCCTTAGACTTACTGCTGAAAAGATTAACGATTGTTATTAATAGTAACATTGCAAAATGAGACATTACTAGATCCCCTGTCAGGCATATACTGGACAATATGAACAATGAAATAAGGAACAGAAAACGAAAGCGCATTATTACATATATTAAGCGCATTATTACTGATGAAATATTATTACATATCTTGAGTGCATTATTCCTGACGAAATATTATTACTTATCTTGAGTGCATTATTCTAACGAAATTATTTTTACATATCTTGAGTGCATTGTCACTGACGAAATATTATTACATATCTTGAGTGCATTATTCCTAACGAAATTATTTTTACATATCTTGAGTGCATTGTCACTGACGAAATATTATTACATATCTTGAGTGCATTGTCACTGACGAAATATTATCACATATCTTGAGCGCATTATTACTGACGAAATATTTTTGCATATCTTGAGTGCATTGTCACTGATGAAATATTATTACATATATTGAGCGCACTATTACTGACGAAATATTATTACATATCGTGAATGCATTATTACTAACGAAATATTATTACATATCTTGAGTGCATAAATGCTTAAGATTTTAATTGCATTATTGAAAAGTTCACCCCATCTTTACCTTTATAATATCTTTCAGAGACAAAATGGGACAACCTCAGAGGTAAGTCAGTCTTGAAAAGTATTCGAATATTGAATTATCGAATGTCTATGTATCGTTTAATTGGAGCAATATCTCCAATATCGTGATAACCTAACTCACCGAATGACTCAGACAGTCCACATTAACATATGAATGAGTTTCTTGTTAAATTTGCAATCTTACTTTGGCCGACTATTTTTTGAAAGTTTCAGTATAGTCGGTGGCATGCACAGCTATTTTGAAAAATTGTAATAATTTTTTTATGGCGCATAGTTGTAGAATGTGTGCAACCGAATGAGTTTCCGAGCAAGGTATTTTACTCCGATTGCATCGACACGGTAGAACCTTCACGTATTGACGTGACATGAAACGCCAAAGTAAGCAAACCTGAACTCAGTCAAAGTGGCTTCCACGATTCGTATTGGAGGGGTGATCAAGTATCAGTTCGCACGTGCTCGCAGTGTGATAGGTTAAGTGTCACAAACATCACATTGGGCACAAACTGGTCAACATCTGTCAGCATGTAATTTCTTGCATAGCTGGAGACGTGACATATTGTACATTGTGTATTTAATCAAACAAGAACGATTATAGCATAGCAGGACACTAAAATATAATATAATTATTCAAGCAATTCTTAATACTTTTACTGTTTTCGGTCATTTAAATATTCAATTTACACAAAGAGTACCTCTCTTTAATCCTGAGCCTTCTGAAAACCGCTGTGATTTACTACGTTTATTCAAGCTACTATAGAAACATTTACGAGAGCCGAAAACATTACATTTCATAGTCACCTTTGCCATATATTTCTGCACTGTAAACTCTTGTCTCGGTCTTATCAAAATAATTCACATGAACCCAAGGCCGGTGCCAGACTATCTGGCGCCCTAGGCAAGGTTAGAGTCTGGCGCCCCCCCCCCCCCCCCCCGTTTATACCAATAAAATAAGGAGTTAACCCCCCCCCCAATTTGGTTTCCGCGGCAAATTGAAGGTTTCGAATAAGCGTGATTCCACGGAAAAACTCGTGGCCTATAAAAACACGCGAACGTAAATACGTCCTGAAAGCTTCGTATACGCGCGATTTTCACTCACTCATTTTGCTTGTTCGGGTCAGCCTGGTGTTTCGGTCAGGCTGAATCTACCCGATTATTTGACCCTGTATGAAATAAACCAGGATAAAAAAACGACCCTCAATAAAACTGAAATGTATTTATTTATTTTTCAAAACTGTTGTTGATTTGGAGAAATGCGCCCCCTGAAATCAGCGCCCTAGGCGGCTGCCTAGTTTGCCTATATGGTAGCGCCGGCCCAGCATGAACCTCAAAATTAACACATTGTGTCGAGATGGTCATTCCATTTTTGTACAAATGCAAACAAATCAAGATGGCAGTCTGGTAATTCGTGATATTGGCGATATAAAACTTTCCTGAATGTATTGATCCTCTAAAGTCACGATGGTTTGTAGCGTAGTCTCTGCAGATAGTAATATTTTTGCAATTCCATATTGTTACGTCTAGGGAAATAAACTATGTAATAAGACAAAATAAAACCCAACAAGCAAGTTTCCATTATATATATATATATATATATATATATATATATATATATATATATATATATATATATATATATATATATATATATATATAATCAAACATTTAAAAAGATATTCCGAATGAAGGTTCTAATGCGTTTATGTGGTAACGTGCAAGCACCACAGTTCTAAATTACAGTTCTAAATCAAAAAAGGTTTACTTCAAGGCAATCCCAACAAAATTCTTACTTCAAGGCAATCCCAACAGAATTATTTAAATGTATTTACATGATCCTCAAAATACTGTCTGTTTTAGAAGAACGATTTTTGGCTCTGCAAGTTCAATGAAAAATGATAAATAAATCACGATTGCCTCATACAAATCTTACAAAACTGGCAAAAACCCCAAATAATATTAATACCCTGATTTAATTCTCTTATATAGTCTCGATTTGTGCACAACAAATCAACAAAATCTGAATCCCTTAGTCGATTATCTAACATTTAAATTATTAGAGTGTGAAATAATCTAGCACTAATGTTCTGACCTTCTCAAATTATTGAGCCAATCAACAAATAGTGCGTGCATGATAACTCTGCAGGACAACAAATTATTGCGCCAATCAACAAATAGGGCATGCTTGATAACGCTGAAGGACAAAAGGCACTCCTAGTTTCGCGTATTGTTTAAATGACCTCCATTCACTCTAATGCGTGGGGTACTTGACCGAAATAGTTTATGACTTAACCTTGGCAATCGGCCTTGGTTTATGATTGAACTTTTACACATAGTGGACGTGTACTTGTACTATAACACGAGCCAGTCAATAAATTAAAAGAACTAAATTATAAACGTCACAAACCCAAATGACTTAAAGAAACACACACACACACACACAGATATATATATATATATATATATATATATATATATATATATATATATATATATATATATATATATATATATATATATATATATATATATATATATATATACCACGAGATGTATCAATTTTTATTAAAGCAAACGAAGTTTGCCGAGTTTCCTTTTAATAAAATATTTATACAACGATACACATATACTGTATTTATATCACTTACAAATACATATATTTGCCATTTGAAAGGAGTTTAAGATTGACTACAGGCAAATGTGCAGTGAACGAGTGAATGAACTCCTCACACCCCTTCCAAGTGTGTCCGCTACAAAATGTAGTTCTGTGCCATTTGTTGCTATTTACAATCACCTTTGCATATTTATTTGTTGACTGTTTCCATTTTTGTTTTTCTATTTTTATTCACATTGATTAAATAAATATAATACACTGTTATGATGTAGACATGAAAGATGGTTTTATCGAAGAAAGTAGAGCACTACAAACACCTGGTTAGCTCAGCCATTCAAATGAACGCTCGGTCATTCACCCACCGGCGCATGGAGATTATCGTGGAATAGAAACTAAGCAAAATGACGAACCAACAGGATGTAATTAAAATATTTTAATATATTTACAGTTGATCCAAGACATTATTCTGCTTTAATAACAGTACTACCTACCATACAACTCTCTTTCGCTCTATCTCTCCCTCCTCTCTCTCTCTCTCTCTCTCTCTCTCTCTCTCTCTCTCTCTCTCTCTCTCTCTCTCTCGTGCTTTGATGGGTTTGACTTAACTTTTACCATTATTCATAAAGCCGGAGATATCGTGAAATCACACAAGTGAAAATCCTCTGCGCGTCATAGATTTCGCGCGTATCTTAATATGATGGTCCAGAGAGAGAGAGAGAGAGAGAAAGAGAGAGGGGAAGGGGTCTGGGGGACATCCTTTGGACGTTTTCATATTTAATCAATAATTATCGATTTTAAGAGCATTACAAGAGGTTTGAGAAACAACAACAAAAGCAACAAAACACTCAATACATCACAGTATGTGTACCACGTAACCGAGACATTTACCGAATAATGTCGACAGGGTTGGCAACTTTATATCACTAAATATATAAACATCGTAGATACATCCCAAGGAATGTGCAGTCATACCATTACGACGAAGCATATTCTTGTAGGTTACATGGTGTAAGTTAAATTTCAAGGTATTCATCCAGCCCGAATTAGTATTATTTCTCACTCCAGATTTATGCGTATTTTATCATTTACGCATGAGAGGGGTACGTGGTACGGAAAGTAGAAAGGATTGCGATGAAGTTGTGCACCATATTAAATTCATTTAGAAAACGGGGATTATTAATACTTTTTATCTTTTTATCATACGTCACTACTGATTAATGAGTGGACAGCACAGAGCTGCAAAGGTACAGTTTTGCAAGAATGTGTATATATGCGTATTATTTCTCCATGTGCTGATCACAATTTGATATACCAATAGTATTGGTATATCAAATTGCTTGATACAAATATTTTAAAACCCATGTTATATATATATATATATATATATATATATATATATATATATATATATATATATATATATATATATATATATATATATATATATATATATATATATATATATATATATATATATATATATCAGCATCACAAATAATGTTAAGCTCGTAACTAGTTTTGATTTTTTTTAGTAACTTGGGGAATGAATCCCTTCAACCCGTACAACTATGCCTCAATGCCACGAACAGAGCAGGACGCCAAATCAGAAGGCTTTGTCATGAAGTCTGATTGCAATGGTAAGTGAAAAAGCACACGAACAGAGCAGGACGCCAAATCAGAAGGCTTTGTCATGAAGTTTGATTGCAATGGTAAGTGAAACAGCACACGAACAGAGCAGGACGCCAGATCAGAAGGCTTTGTCCTGAAGTCTGCTTGCAATGGTAAGTGACAAAGCACACGAACAGAGCAGGACGCCAAATCAGAAGGGTTTGTCATGAAGTCTGATTGCAATGGTAAGTTACATAGCACACAACTCGAAAAGGAAAGAAAAAAGACTTTATATATTGCTGATCCTGTACATGATATAAACTATAATTTAATTCCATCTAGTAAAGTCTTTTGAACTACAACAAATGAATATAAGGTTAAAGTTTTCATCCTTTAACTGTTGTACATTACATGTAATGAGGTCTAGAGGTACTGTCTCAGAGTACATTACATGTAATGAGGTGGAGAGGTACTGTTTCAGAGTACATTACATGTAATGAGGTGGAGAGGTACTGTCTCAGAGTACATTACATCTAATGAGGTGGAGAGGTACTGTTTCAGAGTACATTACATGTAATGAGGTGGAGAGGTACTGTCTCAGAGTACATTACATGTAATGAGGTGTAGAGGTACTGTCTCAGAGTACATTACATCTAATGAGGTGGAGAGGTACTGTCTCAGAGTTCAAGGCAGGCTTATTATTCTACAAACTATAGCTTTCATTTTCTATTAATAATTTAGTAAAGAGCTTGAAAAATTCTTCAGTATTTACCTATGTAGTATAACGGTAGGTAGATACTATAATTGTTATATACTTCACATTTGTAGCACGGACTAATTTCGCTGGGAAGAGATACTGGAAAAGCAATGACCCTTCTGTAATGTTACTCTACGACGTTAATGGATTTATTGCTGGGATACAGCTTGGGGTAGGAATTGTTCATCAATAATCCACTATGAATTATTTGTGTAATTTTAACACTAACCAGAAATCGTCGTGTTTTTGTTTGAAGAGGATGAAGATTATTTGAATTTTCTTAACTTTAAAGATATTGCTGTTCTTACATAAAACACTTTATAGTGTACCTTCATCCATTCTTTAAGACATTTTGTATCAAAACAGTTGCCAATACTGATGACTGGGAATTGTTTCATGCGGCTGAAGATATGCGTAGCGCAAATCATGAATTTAACGACAAATACGGAAGTGTGTGTGTGTGAAAGTTTGATTTTTAACGTAGCTTTAGCACTTTTTCAGTCAAATCACTTCGGTGTCTGCAGTGTAGCAGTTTATAGTGATGTCTAGCATTAGGTTATCGTGCCACAAACATGTAGCCTCATGTCCCACCCAGTCACATTATCCTGACACCACGTCGACCCGTCCTAACACTAACCTGTTAATGCTTAGCACCAAGCGAGGCAGCTGCTAGTACCATTTTTATAAGCATTTGGTATGACTCGGCCGGGGATTTGAATAAAGAGACTACATGGATGCCACTGCGACAGTTGCTACTCTATCGACGCTGGCAATTAACATTACTGCTGTCATTTGGAAATAAGATTGTATGAAGAAAACGGGAGTTTAATGTTACAACACCCATAGATTTCAAACGATGAATATGTATGTCCGTATATGGAAACGTAATGTGAAAGACGTAAAACATTTGACTTGACCAATACCTTTTGATCATCACCAGACCAAGTGAATAGTATACAATGCCACTGATCAGCACCCGCATCTAGTAACCAACACCCATGCACATCAACCAATACATGTTGTTAATGACCAGCATCCAGGTTTGCTAACCAATGAAATGTTTTTCTCAACGGTACCGAATCTACAAACTGCTGTGTAAGGTAGGGACCAACTTTGATGATACAACAATGAGGATTAACACATATTTTTAGATAGACAATCACTCACTATAACCACTCACTACCACAATTCAATACTCATCAATACCTTTACTTCATCTGAAGTATAGGTATTAATGAGTATGGAATTGTAGGCAGTGTTGGTAATGTTGACTATATTATACCGATAAATAAATACCTTTAATCAAGTAATCTAACTCGTAAAAGTATTAATTTCGACGTGACAAAACATAATTCAAAATAGTTACACCGTCAAGGAATTTAGCGGGGATTGAACAAAATCCAAAAATATTATCTTGATCAGTTAGGCTCAAAGTAATCCTGAATTTCTGAAGCTGTCAAGGAATTTAAAAGGTAGAGACATACCGGGTGTTGATTAGTCAAATGATGTATTTTATAACATTACATTTCCCGTTGTTGCCATGCGGACCGTACAAATTATCGCTATATACGTTTATTATTTACAATTCCTTTTGTTGTCCTACAATTCAAAAATATTAAAACTATTGGCCACTTAACTTGAAATTCCCCCTGTCACCACAACTTTCCATTTCAAAATGGCCCTTTTATGGTAATAACCATTTCCGCCATTTTCTCTTATTGTATGAATATAGAAAGTGAATACATATTCATATTAAACGAGGCCGTGAGTGACTGGATAGAAAAAAAAAACGATGACATTTTGCTGGAGTGAATAAAACTATTGTTTTAATACGATCGATAGACATCGAAAATCTTGTGATCAAAACATTTGATCTGCTGTTTTGATATTTGCTCATGACTGTAACAATTTGGATATGCAGAAAAACAGGTTTAAATCTCACGAGTTGTTTGTTTTCTTCTTTTTATTAATCTTTTTGTGGTGTTTTGTGTGTTATTTCTCTTGAATTAGGACTGAGAATTATGTTAATGCTGATATTTTCAGTGTCAATAACACATAATACACAGCTGAGCACAAACAGTAGACAGCTGACATTGTAGCGCTGGATGCCGTAAAGAATCGACTATATCAACCTGTTAACATATCACTAGCCAAAACATTGATGTTTTCAATAATTTTGAATATCATTTATCATTCACATGACAATGCATGCATATATGTAAATTCACTGTTTTCTATATTCTTGGAGTGAAACGTTTGGCGTCTTTCAACATAAAAAGGTGTAATTATTTAGCGTGTTTGATTAAATGTCGAAGGCATATATTTGTGCCTACGTCTACATTAGCGATGTTCTGAAATATTCAGGCATTACGTACGGACGGATGAATTCCTGAAGGATTGGCAGAAAACTAGGGACAAATGGACTTTGTTTTTGATGGGCCAGCTGATAAGCCATCAGATCTTTAAGCACTGAAGGAAAAATGACTCCTAATTATGCTAATATTATATTAAGATGTAACTTTGCCTATGCAAATTATACTAAGATTATGCTAGGTTGTAACCTTCCTATGTCCATTATACTAAGATTATACTAAGATATAACTTTGCCTACGCAAATTATACTAAGATTATATATAATAAGATGTAACTTTTCCTATGCAAATTATACTAAGATTATATTAAGATGTGACGTTTCCTATGCAAATTATACTCAGATTATACCACGATGTACCTTCCTATGCAAATTATACTAAGATTATACTACTATATAACTTTTCCTAGTTATTTAAATTGCCCTAAGATTATACTATGATGTAACTTTGCCTGTGCAAATTATACTAAGATAATACTAAGATGTCACTTTGCCTACGTAAATTATACTAAGATTATACTAAGATGTAACTTTTCCTATGCAAATTATACTCAGATTATACTACGATGTAACCTTCCTATGTAAATTATACTAAGATTACACTAAGATGTAACATTGCCTATGTAAATTATACTAAGATTATACGATGTAACTTTTCCTATGTAAATTATACTAAGATTACACTAAGATGTAACATTGCCTATGTAAACTATACTAAGATTATACGATGTAACTTTTCCTATTTAAATTATACTAAGATGTAACTTTGCCTGTGCAAATTATACTAAGATTATACTAAGATGTCACTTTGCCTACGTAAATTATACTAAGATTATACTATGATGTAGCTTTTCCTATTTAAATTATACTAAGATGTAACTTTGCCTGTGAAAATTATACTAAGATTATACTATGATGTAGCTTTTCCTATGCAAATTATACTAAGATTATGCTAAGATCTAACTTTGCCTAGGTATTCATACAATGACGATTATTATCATAGATCTAACGAGGTTTAAAGACTTAGAGACAATGTGCATTGTTTTTGAAGACCTAGAGAAAACCGTACCTCCATCTGACTTTTAGTACAATTGTACACATAAATAAATATTCAGTTTGATCTACTATAACTATCACAGTATAAACTACTTTAGATTGGAAAAGATATGAAAACCGGAACTGGTGAGAAGTATCCATTCCAAAATCAAATCAACGCGCCATTCGTGGACGATGGTGACTTATACCTCATCACAGCATATTTTACAAATCCCGGTAAGTTACTTTTAAGATACTTGGCCAAAAAGTTGTTATAACAATAAATAAAAGAAATTCTACATTTTGGTTTGTTTTATAAGTTAAACACTTTACCAATATATCAGTATATTATGGCGATATAACTTCAAATACAATACTACCTTTCTTGTCAATGCAGGATTCATCGGAAAGTATGAACAAAAAATATATACACATATACTTGAAATACAGTTTTTGTTTTAAAAGTATGCACAACAGTTGCAACATATAATAAAAATATTACAACATCTCGAACGGTGTCTTTATTTAGATGTGACGCAATATTACTAACATATGTCGATGCGATCCATAATAATTCCTCTTTGCTCAAGGTCACGACTGTGTACTTTCTTTGTATTAGGTTTAAGTCTGATATACTAGTATAATAAACATTTTAAAAAAATACAAACTAGCTCTCATGCGATAAACAAACTATATTGATGATGCCAATTTAGTTTCATGACGATGTCTCAAACCGTTCTGGAGATATTAAGCCGATGGAATCTGGGGTACGGACTGATGAAGTTTTGGAATCATATAATGAAAACATTGATTCAGTAGTGTCAACGGAATCTGTCTTCACTTTCTTTTCTTGTTTACTTTGTTTGCACTTGTATCATACTAATAAAAGATTTGATACCAAGATGATTGATAAATGATGATTGGTTTTATACCAGCCTTCGTGTATCCTTGGGAACGGCACTTAACTTCCGTTTCCTCTTCATGATATAGCTAATAATGTGTTAAAGTGCCATCAAAGCATAGAGCGTATTAAGGATTTCGTCGTGATCTTACGAAAATGTATGACGTTGCTATTAGAACTATGACAACAAGAAGGAACATAGCCAATTCGCTACAGAAGAAAAACCTTAATTTATATATGTATGAATAATGTATAACACAGTAATATTTATTGATTTCTCAGCCACCATATGTACCACCGGCCGATCACAGTCCGACTTCAACACTCACGGTACTGGAGACCATTTGTACATCCAGAACGGAACTCATCCGACTGACGTCATCACGGTGCCTGCACATGAGACTGAAGTGGCACCTACCAGGTGGACGAAGGGGAAATGCTTTCCATCTATGGGTTAGAATGAACGAATCCTTAGAATTGTTCTTCCGTAATACGTTAGACTAAGTAAGAGTCTCTTCATTCCAAAGACTGTTGACTGTTATTTAGGCCTTGATTGTAAGAAGCCCGAAATCCACGAAAATAAGTATTTATTACTTTTGATTTATTTATATGCACAAGAATACATCTAGACTCTTACTTGCGAAATTGGTATAATCCAGCATAGAAGTTTCATGTAGCATGAAAAACGTGATACATTTGCTGACACGGAGTATGAAACACTATGTCAAAACTGAAGCCCGAACAAGTGATGCATTATTTAAGCACACTTTGTATATGGCAACACCAAAGTGTCAACTGAACTTTGAGGTTTTAGTAATAAATATAATACATGGCATATACATTGAACGCGACTGTTTTCACGATTTAATAGAAAATATAGTTTTGTCGACAGTTCACCAATGAAAGGTAAAAGGCTGTTAAGTACTGTTCTAGCAAAGATCATGCAAGAAGCATATTTAAGAAGGTAACCAAACCAGTTGTATACCAAGATTGGACGCACGCACATAGAGGCAATGGAGCATGACTTGCCTTCATCCCCGATTTCGCCTTTAAACATGTGTTGACCTACTTCCGTACGCCCTTGATACCAGGTGCCCGACACCAAATAACCACATGAGTATGAACATTTCGAACAATTCGTGATGATTTTGTTACAACAAAGAGCGATTTTGATGGCACTATCACACAGTGAGATGCTCCACACTCGACATACTGTTAACTCACACAGAAGTTGGAGTATTGTATTTATGCTATTTATGCTATTAGTTTTATTTTAGCCCAGATTTGCAGTAATATTTATAATATTTCCAATGGCTAAGTGTATTTACGTTTAGCACAAGTGATACTTTGCGTTTTGCATATCTTAATTTACAAGTCATCAATAATAAGAATATTACTTAATGTACCATCTATTTCAATATATTGATGTTGACATGAAGGCAAACTGTGACTGAAATCCCATTTAAGTTTGAAAATTATCACACGAATAGTTTACAGATAGTGAAACAATCTGCAAATGAATTTAAATGTAGTTAAAAGCAAATAATGTATTTAAATTAGCAATATCTAGTGCAGTAATGCCAAGAGAGCATCATCATTATTTATTCCAACAACGGCAGCTGAAGCAACAATGATGAGTGAGGTTTTCTCTTTGATCATTAGTTCATACACCTTTGATTGATGTATATATGGCAAGATAAGGCTCGTTAGCATTGAATATGCTTTTGATACAAGATTTTTTTCTCTATTGTCAAATATTCTAACATTTCATAGGAACCTTTGTCACAATCAGACTAAACTGTGGACAAGCACTGCCATTTTGCATATCCACAGATCTCCACCCATCCTCAAATCCCCAAAGTAATGTCGATATTACTAGATTTGTTTTTAATCAGATCTGAAACCAACGTTTACCTAACGTTTGTGGTGGGAACAATCTACACATCAATAATTAGAATATACCTTGTATTAACTGATTTAGTTTCAGGTATGTGTATATTATAAATCTGTAACCTCAATAAAGTTATTTACACTCTGATGACTAAATCTAGTTGTAAATTAGTATTACCATATAAGTACAAGGACCATAACCTGCATCGAGCAGATGAGAAAAGAATCTAGAGACGTTTTAGTTTTTTATCACTTCTACCTAGGTGCATTTTTCTGTATCTACGTGTATTTACGGAACACTAGACATATTTCTTCAAGGAACTATCTCTTTTCATATATGTAGAGCATTCAGCACACTAGATTCTGTTTACTCAACATATCACATTTTGAATTCCTTTCTGGCCTTGGACGTGTATGTGTTCGTCCTTCATTTTCTCCAGTCCAGCATAAATGGTACAAGTGTTAACGGTAAATCGTGACACGCATGCTTGGAATATGGAACTCCAGAGGAAATCATGTAAGAAACCTTGTCGGAATAAACGAGCAAACACTGCCTAATTATTTTCAAGAGATGTTCATTTGGAAACAGCACTAACATATGAACATTTATGAGCCTTATCTCGGACTATGTATGCAACCCAATGTGTTACTTGTGTTACTTGTTCAATGCACGAACAACATCTATCGTCTGCTTGAATGAACCCTTTGTAATTGGTAACCTGCATTCAGAACGTGGAACATCAGTAATTCTGATACTTTCTGTCTCATCAACAATTATGGAAGCCGCATTTCTAGATATGTGTTGAATGGTTCTTACAGATCCCTAGAGTTTTGCATTTAATTTCCCACATCGAAAAAGCTCATAATAAATAAGAAGAAAACACTTTCCACAGACGAAACAAAAGATGCATCGGTACAATGACGTACTAAAGAGAATTCCTAACATGAATTACATGATCGTTTGTAAAGTAAACTTATGTGAATGACATACGTTTTTAGGATATATTCATTTTACATCACACATAAGTAGGCAAATGTATAGTTTCCAAATCATCCGTGTCTTCAGTTTAGGAAAAGGCTGTTTTGTTTTTCTTTCCGGTTAGGTGTCCACTATTGGTACAACTTACGTGCGGATATGCCATGTAACGAGTTCTTTCCGGTCTTCCTCCTATACAATGAAGGAGAACTGAATGCATTCGGCTGGGCTCTAGATACCAATGTTGCCGGCACCCAACGATTGGAACACCCACCACATAGCTCCTACTCGGTGAGACTAACGTTTTCTTTGGAAAATTATGTACTTAAATTTAGTAAATAAATATTCAATGATTGTGAACATAATATGCAGGTTACGCTAACCTTTGATTGCGCATTTCTTTACTTTTACAAACCCAAATAAAATGTTTTCCGTTTTATATTCTAGATTTCAAAAGTGGTTCTCGATAATATATATCCTCAAGGATACAAGTGTTTAGTTCGTTATGGAGTTTTTCACTTTGATAATATTTCATCATATCAACTTGAAATTACAAAGCTGAATTACTTTTAAATAAGACAATCTTGAAAATATGCCAGCGGTATCTGACATAATATTTGGGATTGAAAATGAAACTATCTTGACAAGTAAAACCCAATCTTCCGACACGTTATCTTCATACTCCGATATAGGGTTGCTTAGTACGCATAGACAACAAAACACTTACATGCATTGCATTAAATATTACATGTGTGGACAACTAATTTGGAATTTGTAAATGACATTTCGTCGTCGGGCTAACTCCCATCCTGCTTACGAGCTTAAACATTCTACATAGGAAAGCGAATAAAATCAGGACACGCGCATGCGTGAGGAACAATTATGTGAATATGAAGCCAACAAAACAGTTCTGAGTAGATAGCCTTATGACTAGCCTTCATGATTTCAATGGTTGTGACTATAATCTACGTGAATTTAGATAATTATTTCTTTGCTTTTACAAACCTATTTCAAATATTTCCGTGTATTATAATGACGCTTTCTACATTTCAAACGTAGTTGTCGGTCATATAAATCACTGATGAATACAAGTGTTCAGTTTGTAATGAAATCTTTTACTTTAATGATTTTCCTCATATGAGCTTGAAATTATCAAGCTTAATTGTTGCTTTATTTTGAATTAAGACGATTTAAAAAAGAATCACCGTTTTCTGAAAGCATAAAATGACTTGAAAATAAGACTATCTTGAAGAAAAAGAAGTCTAAAAAGTCAGGCATGTTTTCCTCATACACTGGTATATGATTGGTGCATACAGACAACAAAATAGATCTAAAATTACATGCATATATTAACGTTTAAATATGTGGACAACATTTGGGGTTTTTAAATGACGTGAGGTTTATATTGCCGGGCTAACTCTCATCTTGCCAGTGAGCTGAAACTTATGCACAGGAAAGCGAATAAAATCTGGAAACACGCATCACGCCAACAAAACATGTTTGGGTACTAGCCTCCACACTGACCGTAATGACTGCGTTTAAACGTGTAAGGGAGACAACTCAAAATGCAGTACTGACAAAGAATACTTGAAACAGTGAAGCTCTTGTAAATATGATTGTCTTGTAAATACGGATCTGAAATTTCTCATATCACCTCACCCCTTCCATCAACAAAAAGAGGGTAAAAACCCGTAACATATTTCCGACATTTGTATTTTAGTTATCGAATTAATTTGTTGGAATCTATCCTTTATAAGTAAATACATGTATGTACAGATCATGATCTCTATGATTATAGCACATGATCATGTCTCTGAATTTTCCTTTTCTATCTAGGGGTTGCGGTAGGGCGAGTAGTCGAAAGCACTCGCCTTTACCGATCACTACCATCTCACCTCTGTTTTCGTAGGTTAAATTGTCAGGCTCGGCTAATGTGGGTATGTGAGAAAGCTTGCAAGTAGCTTCCCGTGGGTCAGTGGTTCATACCGGTGTTTTTCCGCATTCTCCTTCCACCAGTTATTCTGGCCGCCATGTATGGCCTATCGTGTACTGAATAATAGCGTTAAGTCCACAACCTCACAGCCATCACAGCTCAATGTGTTTACTTTTCGTTACACATTTTTAACAGAGATAAGATTGGGGCCCCGAGTGGCCGAGTGGTCTAAAGCGCTCTTCGTTACGGATCGCTGCCATCTCACCTCTTTCTGCGTGGGTTCGAGTCTCGGATTCAGCCAATGTGGGTATGTGAGAAAGCTTGCCAGTAGCTTCTCGTGGGTCGGTGGTTCTTTCTGGGGTTTTCCCGGATTCTTCCTCCACCATTAATACTGGCCGTCATGTATAGCCTATCGTGTGCTGAAAAATGGCGTTAAACCCTACAACAACAACAACAGAGATAAGATTGGAAAGTATGAAACAGCTTAAGATGATATCATTTTGTTGCATGTGCGTGTGAGGGACAAATAAATTGATTAGTTCGTTGCATTATTTTGAACATGGGTTACTTAGCATTTCATTGGATGATCTCTTTCTACAAAGACAAATATTATTCTTAAAGAGGATGTTTAGGAATAAAGTATTTCAAGACTATGCTGTTGTTTGTATTAATACAGAGAGAGAGAGAGAGAGAGAGAGAGAGAGAGAGAGAGAGAGAGAGAGAGAATTTAAATCTCAAGATGTCGCTGAATCGATTGATAATTAACCCAAAATATAATTTGATACCCTTTTCAGTCTTCTCTCCTATTTATTTATTTCTCTCTTTTTAGAAATTTATGGAGACAGTCCCGACGTGTCTGTACCAGCAGGGTACCCTGACAACCTTACACATCTACATGACTACACATTACGAACTGGATTTGTGCTAATCAGGAAATAGTGATCGCCGTCCGAATATTTTTTTTTATCAGGAAATAATGGAAATACAGCTTTATGGATGATATGATATGCAGATTTTATCATGTATCGTGCCGAATGCATAACCTTTAACAACATTTGTATGAAGGTTTTGTATTAAAAATATAAAGAGTTCTTCCGAATTATGCTTATATATAAAAGAATGCCAGTGACTTGGTTACTCAGAAAAAGGTATAATAAGCTAGAAGTATGCAGCAAAGCATATTACACACACACACACACACGCTGGCTCACACACACACACACACAGATAGATAGATAGATAGATAGATAGATAGATAGATAGATAGATAGATAGATAGATAGATAAATAGATAGATACTACACCCCACTCCCATGATGCCAGTGAATATATGCAAGGGCTACAACCCGATCCCATGTCCGGCTCCCAGTTGGTAAAATCTATTTTTCGAAAAGGATGCCCTATGTCGCGCAGTGGTTAGCGTTAAAAACACGTGACCAGTGTTGGTCATCGCAGTTGGGTAAGACACTTTACACCAATGGCTTCATCATGATCTAACCTCCATGTGCAGCTGTAACATGAAAGAAGAGAACAAACAGGACCAAATCCTTCGGATTAAAATAGAAATGTTGACAATACCATTATAAAACTATAACTTCCCATTGACTAACCTTGTTTTGCGTTGTGTTTGTCTTTGATTTTACGTTGTAAACTTTATCTCCTAAACAAAACAAAAACAAACCAACAAAGAAATAAACCCCCAGTTACTACTCAACCTAATCTGCGCATATTCTTAAACTGACCAGGATTCCTTGGTCGCACAATAAATTCTTCTAGTGCCAGAAAAGTGTGGCGAAAGGGGAGGACTTTCTTCTTACAATATGTCACTTAACGGTGAATTTGAAACAATACTGGCTTCCAAGGAATAACTTGTAATATTGACCATTATTCTCGTATTTAAAGATGACACTGCACAAAGAAATCGCACAAAATGTTACAATTAATTGTCAGTAAGTTTAGCATCATATATATGTGTATATATATATATTTGATTTTAGGGAAGTAAGTTTAAACTTAAAAATTTTAAAAATTTGACATTTGATTTGTACAAGGCTTTTGCAATCCTTAACATAGACGTATTTGAGTCTTAGCTTACATGCTCAAAGGGGGCCCCGAGTGGCGAAGTGGTCTAAAGCGCTCACCGTTACGGATCACTGCCATCTCACCTCTGTCTGCGTGAGTTCGAGTCTCAGGCTCGGCTAACGTGGGTACGTGAGAAAGCTTGCCAGTAGCTTCTCGTGGGTCGGTGGTTCTTCCCGGGGTTTTCCAGGGTTCTTCCTCCACCAATTATACTGGCCGCCGTGTATAGCCTATCTTGTGCTGAAAAATGGCGTTAAACCCTACAACAACATGCTCAAAGGTTATTCCTCACAAAGTGGCCAAAAAATGACATTTTTTTAAAGGAGCAATATATATATCGACAATGATATATGGTCAGATTCTAGCTGCTGATATTTGTGGAATTGTTCTTTCTCCTTACATGCTTGGCTTGGCCATTTCTAAAATTATGCCGCAAGATTTTAATGAAGCAAGTAATAGCGTTTGGTAAACATTCACATTTTGATCATATGCTATCATATAATTTACAAACACATTCGACAGTCCTTAAATAAGTAGGTTTTATTACATGCATTATTATGTAAAACATTTTAAACTTTCATGCAGAATACTTGCATAAAATATATCGTTTGACAGGCATTTTATTGTTAACCGCAATGGAAAAGCAGTGTCATTTAACCAAAGAATTGTACCCCTCCCCAACATAGAAAATGCACCATCATATAATAGCTACAAGTGCATGCAATATTCATGCATTATAATTATGGTGATTAATTGCATTTGAATAAACAGAAGGAACCAAAACTCATAGACTGCATACATTCTCAGTTGTAACTTCTAAGGGAAATAACCATCTGATATATTAAAATATTTCTTTTATAATTGTTACCCTTTAACCACTGTTGATCTTTTCTAGTGTATTCCTATACTATCTGGCTGGATAGTTCGGGTGAATTTTCATAGGACGATGACAGATTGCAGAAAATTTTACATTAAGAATACAAATTAAAAAAAAACAATGATTTTTGCACAAAACAAGCTTGTAATATTTTGATTAAGCTGTTCAGGTTAATTCCTTGTGTATCTAACAGCATTTTCACTGAGTTTTGACTATTTTATTCGACAAGACGGGTCAAAGAAACTACAGGGACCATATGCTTGATAGACGTTCACTGTTATTATAATAGACTGGCATGCTTCTCATTATTGTTCAACAATCCCGATTTTGAGACATTTGCAACTGTAAAGACAAACATGTACACCATACTGACCGTTCAGATCAAGCCCATTGTTACGCAATATATCTCCTATGTTAGTGGAACTATCAAATGCAGTGAGCAAACAGACCAACTCATTTAAAAGACTAATTCAAAAATACAAACCAAATTACATATTTAGTTTCTGTTTGAATGTCTAAACACATGGCTCGTGTTTATTAGCCGATGTATTTACCATCAAAATGTTGGTATTCCCCAATGATATAACGGCTATAATATATAATGTAGAGCAACGGCTTCACGACGTTAACTAAACATCAATCTTTTTCTTTTCCCGTTTACAGCTAATATTACATTGTCTCACTTGTCATTTTCATTAACTTTTGTCGTTTCTAAACCTGGAGTGCTACTGCTTTGTGATTGGTGCCTGGTGCTTATAGTTTTGTGCAACACAAGAAGAAAAACTCAGCGAACAATCTCATAATGTAGTGTGTAAAATACTTTCCAGTTACCTGTAAAATGTGCATGATAATGCGCTTGAAGAGTATATATGAAGCACGGTGTACATACATTGCTCTGCAATAATTAACTGGATTCATGAGCACAACGTACAAAGGAAAAGTTATTATACAATCTAAAATAACAATAAAGTTGATGTCATACCTTTCTGCCTGTAAGATCTCAAGAACAACTGGTACGGACGACTTCTGACGAAATACGGTTGTCTTGCAGTTAGAAGTGCGACTCCCCATTGTGTTATCAATGATAGTGAAGTCTTAAAGAGGACAACGAGACATTCGAAAGAAGGCCACCCTTGCAACAGAATACTGCGAAAAAGAATGGTTTAATTAAATAAAAATATAAAATATGTTATTATTTAGAAATGAAAGGGGCTGTGCTGATTTTCTTTTGGCAAAGATAGCAAACATGTTGACACGTTGAGATGGACACATAGGGATGGCGCAAGCAGGGCACTAGAGTGTGCTTTACGATGTATTTGTTTCCTTCTGAAACATACATGAACCATGCCGTACACCGCAGAAGTTCTGGTAGGAGTCAAAGTGTACACGTGTCTGATTTTGGCCCTTTTCTCACCGAAAACGCCATGCAACTACAGCTTTTCAGAAGTGATGTCATTAAATTATGAAAGCATTTAGCATATGTACTATCAAATATTACGAAATTGAATTACCAAGGGAAATGATTCGATTAAAACACCTTGCTTGAATTTTCATCATTAGAATGGGTGAGCGCTGACTCGACCTAATTCGGATTGAGCTGAGTGAACTCCCCTTTTCTACTACATGTTATTACTTTGAAAAAATAAGGAGTATTCTTTTTAAAATAATACCTTACTATGCCAGATTCAAACTATACACTTTTTACACAGTGACTGAAATCTGAGAAAACTGAACAAAATGACACGAGCTCTCATTGGACTCTCTTTATCCGTGAACTTTCATTAGACGATGGTATCTTTCAGAAAAATGAGAATAATTCTGCATCAAAGATACAAACAAAATTATCCAGTTATGTTTTGTTAAAAGCATCCTCTTGACAGGTTGATTAAAGATATTCTGGTGAATTCCTTGTGCATCGGGTAACTTTCACACTGAACTAATACTTCTCCCAAACCCTCTTTTTTAAATATCAAATCGGTATGCTTCTCGTTACCTTTCTGCCATCTTGATTTAGAGATATTTACATCTGTATCAGACATACCTAAGCATATAAACAAAGCTGGCAGTTCATTTCAAGCCCAAGCTACACATCTGATCATGAGTGGTAACTGTCGAAGGTACTATCCAAACAGAGCGATACATTTTAAAGCCTTACTTAAAGTCAATGCAGACCAAATTACAGATTTAGTTTCTGAGTGAATGTGAAAACGTAAGCCTCGTGCTAATTAGGATGATGCCCTCTACATTATAAATTGTGAGTATGTGTGTGTTATTTGGGGGTTAGGGGTGTATAATGGTGGCAAAAACGAAAGAGTGAGACCTAGGTACTTTTCGCGTTAACGTTTGTAGTTTGTATCTCCTTATTTCCTTCACTGCTGAAGATTCAAACAAATCTAGGGCTACAGAGAGAGAGAGAGAGAGAGAGAGAACATATGTATCATTTGCACTGAAAGGTCTCAAACATTTACTCATCCAATCTAGTCAACATATATTTTACAAACAGACAAACACCAATGTTGTCTGAATAAAATCCAGAATCAAATCAAGAGCTAATATATTGTTATACTGTGCTTGAGGGTAGCAAATACCAGTTATGAACAAGTGACTAAAAGTAAAAGCTGAAACGGTTTTGAGGGAAACAGAATTATAGCACCTGTGTGCTGTAAAGGTTTAAAAAAAATTTGCTAATCAATTTTGCTTTAAACAAATGTTTCTTTTCCGATTTTAAGTTTGCATGCGACGAGAATATTTTGAACGTTGATAATTGAAGTATCCCAAGTTTGAACACAGTTAACAAGGTATAACTTGAGTATAAAGATAGATGCGGGAAAATGTCGAACATAAGTCCCCTGCCTTATCTCAGCCAGACGTTTATGACACCAGATAAGATTGCGCTATATTAGCATGAACCGTCTCTTTAATCTACAGACAAAATGACTTCACTCAGGGTCCCGTTCATTGCGATCTTTCTTCTACCCGTTGAAGGTTTTCTCATCCAGCGTAAGTACAGTGTCATGAACACGCGATCATGCTTGTGAAGAAAAGTAAATTGAACCGAATGCAATCTGCACCGAAAGACTAGGTGTGGAAAAATGTTTCTGATTCTTCTTTGAAATTTAGTGTCAGGAAAACAAAACGTATTGTCATATTTTTTACGAGACGGTTAGAGACTAATTACTGAAGACATTATGTACAAAACAAATTTTGCAAAAATAGGCAATGTAGAAACAGATATGACACAGTCAGAAATTTATCTTAAAACAATTACAAAAAGAATACTTACGACATATTTTTACATATGCTGATTGCTTCAATATATAAGATTTTAAATAAATTCTTTAAAACAATTCACCCCGTCTTTTCTTTTATATTATCTTTCAGAGACGAAATGGGACAATCTCAGGGGTAAGATCTATTTTGACAGGTATTCAAATGTTGAATTATTAAATACAACATTAGGATGAATAACCTATTGACTAAGTTATTCCATTAACTTATCTAATGTCATTGATTTTCTTATTAAAGCTGCAATCGATTTTGTTTTGGGTTTTTTTTATATAAAATTTCCTTATAGACGGTGGCTAAAATAGTAGTTTTCAAACATTTTAATAATTCTTAAGGTGCATAGTTGTAAAGGGATCTGAATGTACATACTTGATGGTCTGGATAAGACCATTTACTCCTATTGCTTCGCCATGATATAGTCTGCACGTGTTGATGTGCCGTAAAATACAAATCCAAGCAAAAACAACACGTTGCTCCCACCACACGCATTACATCGGTGATCGAATACAAATTCACACTTGCCTTGCAATGTGATAGGTCGGATGTCACTAGAATAACATGCTGCACAAACTGGTCCACGGCTGTAAACTTCTTACATAGCTGGAGACAGATTGTATCTCATGTATATAATCAGACCAAAAAGATTACACCATCGAAGGATACTACACGTAATGTAATCATACATATGCTGTTTTCACTCACATAAATATTTAATTTACACATATGTTAGCACTTATTAATCTGAGCCTTTTTATAACCATCATGGAGAGAAGGTAATGTTAAACTAAGTTTATTCACGCTACTATGGAAACATTTTCGAGATCCAAAAACATTATGTTCTACATCATCATTGCAATAAATTTAGGCACTGTAAGCACTGATCTTGTTTTTATGAAAATGGTTTAAAACACCTCAGATGTATCGAGATAGTCATTCCAATTCTACGCATGTGTATTTAACTTGTGAATCATTACAGTATTATACTGCAAATCAAAATTTTTAGCAATCTAGTTCATTCATCATATGAACGACAATTAATTTAGGTATAAAAGAAAAATATCATCTGAAAACAAAACAAAAAAGGGTTTCATCGTTGTCTTTGCAGGTTATACTATTTCCATCAAGCAACAATTGAGAAAACTATTATTCTAGAAACTATTGTTGATTTGCAGGAACAATTTTTAGAATGCATTTATTTATTTTAGTAACTTGGGGAATGAATCCCTTGAACCCGTACAACTATGCATCAATGCCACGAACAGAGCATGACGCCAAATCGGCAGGGTTTGTAATGAAGTCTGGTTGCAATGGTAAGTGTAAAAACACATAACTGGAAGAAGAAAAAAAGGAAAGATTTCAGCATTTTTATTGTCTGTGTTCAGATTCCTTACATGATACAAACAATAGTTTCTTCAGTTCCATTTAAAGCTTTTGAACCCAGTCAATGAACGTGACTCTTAGATTTGCTCGGTCTCTATAGTTTCATCCTCTCTTAATAGCAGATTGCATGCTGCGAGTTGGAGACTTGCTGTCTCAGATTTTAATGAAGGTTCCCTTTCAGTATAGCAATGATCACTTCTATGCCATTTCTTTTTATATTAAATAAATGAATTTTAAAGTGCTTGCAACATTGTTCTGTATTTATTTATGCAGTATATGGGTTAGTAGGTACTGTAATTGCTACATACTTCACATTTTTTTTTAGCTCGGAGCCATTTTGTCGGCAAGAGATATTGGAAAGACCATGACCCTTCAGTAATGTTGCTCTACGATGTTAATGGATTTATTGCTGGTATACAGATCGGGGTAGGTATTCATCATCGACAATCCAGATTCGTTTCTTTATCTCATGTCTTTTATCAATTATCCTGAAATCACTGTTTCTTCGTTTTAAGAAGTTAGAGAACATTTTAGGTATCTTTTTAATAACGTTTTGAAGATATTGTTTTGACTTAAATAAAATATGTGACAATTTACCTTCACCTGTTCTTTTAAACCGGTTTATAAACATTCAGCATTAAACATGACTGGAAATTGTTAAATGCGATGAAAGATAATTAGAGAGAAAATTGAATGACAATAATACGGAAGTGGCACTAGGGGATACAGTCACTTCAGTTGGAAGTTTATATCGACAATGGAAATTAATATTACTGCGATAATGTTGAAATTGAACTATAAGGAGACAAGGAAAGTTTAATGTGAAAACAGCCATATATTTCAAAGGAAGGGTCTTTATCGCAACAAAGGGAAATGTAATGTTGAAGAAATACACTGAATTACCAACACCCCACATTTACTGATCAGCATCAATACCTACCAATCATCACCTTCTCAACTGACTAACAAACATTGATACTCAGCATCCATATATGCAAACCAACACTATCCGTACTAATTAATAAACGTCGTTACCGACCAGCACCCATGAATACTGACCAATATACAGTTATCCTATCCAGCACCACACTTAGCAAAATATGTGAAGACAAAACGCAAAATTGCCATCATACAGTAACGAGTATAACACCTACTTTTAGACAGATAATAAATCAGTATAACCATCCAACACTTACCCCATGAAATTAAATGCTTATATCCGATATTTATACATATTACATTACTACAATTTAGGTTCTTTTGACGGTGTCAGTAAAGTTGAATATATATGTTGATGTAATAAATGCATATATTCAAGATAGCCAACTCATAATAACAGTATCATGGACGTGCATAACAAAAATCAAAAGTGTAGCTTAGATTGAAAACATGAAAATGAAAACATCATGTCTTAAACTCAACAGTACTATTGAAATTCCGAAGCTGTCATGGAATGTATTGAATACCAGAAAATTCGGTACATTAGAATAAATGTCCAAGACTAAAAGCATTTTACAGAGTTAGAATATCAGAAATACTAAAAGATATTTAATAATAATACTTACATTTTTGAACTAATACGACATTTAGCGCAGACTGAAAGCATTCATCAATATAAATAGTGTACAAATAATGTTGTAAAAAATCAATCTGGGAAACTTTGCGCATAAAAATTCATTGCATTCTTTTTCTTTTTTTTTGCAAACAATATCATTTGTCAAGCTTAAACATAAAAAGAAAAGACAAAACATTACAACAACCAGTCATGACCCACATTCCAACACTTACATATGCAATCAAAAGGGACGAGGGATAATAATAGATTTATGTAATGGTATAATATTTAGAATCCAATATATATTTCCCCATGACTTTGCCAAAGATCTTACTGAACAACGCTCTTATCTTATTATGTCAAGCTAGGATTTGATATGTGTAAAAATGTGTGTTAATAATCTTCATATACAATCATTCTGTGCGATCATATTTTGCTATGTAAGTGCGAGTGTTGGATAACAAACAATATGTTATTGTCTGTAAAGACTAATGTTAGTGACTGTCAGTTAAATATCTTGAATTCCATTTTACGTGATCTTGCATGAAAGTGTATCGGTGTTGGATAGTAAATGACGCCTTCCTGAATAATAATATCTGCGTGACAGCATAATCTAAATATATAATATGTATCTCCGTTCAAATGAGTTTATATGAATGTGTTGTTGGATAGTAATTAACCTGTCTCTAATCGGTAGTATGTGTGGTAGTAACTGCATACATTTTGGTCCCTTGCAAATTAATTTTAATGTATTTGGGCGGGTGATGGATTGTGAAGGCGTGTTTAGAATAGACTGTATCTCAGTTTGAATATTAGTACATTTGTACACAAAATTATATATTCAGTTTGATATTTTAAGCTATCACAGTATTAACTGATTTAGATTGCAAAAGATCTGAAAACTGGGACTGGTGAGAAGTATCCATTCCAAAAGCAAATCAACGCGCCATTCGTGGACGACGGTGACCTATACCTCGTCACAGCGTATTTTACAAATCCCGGTAAATTAATTTTACGATACCATGTCAGTTAGTAATTGTATCAATTAACCAATTAATTTCCACAATCTTTAGTTATATGAGAATAACTGAGGTATTGTTATATGAGAATAACTGAGGAATTGTTATAAAGAATAACTGAGGAATTGTTATATGAGAATAATTGAGGTATTGTTATATGAGAATAATTGAGGAATTGTTATATGAGAATAATTGAGGTATTGTTATATGAGAATAATTGCGGTATTGTTATATGAGAATAATTGCGGTATTGTTATATGAGAATAATTGAGGTATTGTTATATGAGAATAACTGAGGAATTGTTATAAAGAATAATTGAGGTATTGTTATATGAGAATACTTGAGGTATTGTTATATGAGAATAACTGAGGTATTGTTATATGAAAATAATTGAGGTATAATATTTTACTGATAAAGGAGAATAATATAGCGATAAGACTTCAAACAGAACACCACCTTCCTTGTCAGTGCATGATTCATAAGATGGTAGTACGATCGAACAAGATCTACACATACACTTTGAAATAATGCTACACGATAAAAATACAGTAAAGATAGAGCCACTACAATAACATATAGAAATTATTTTTATTACATATGACATTTATTTCTAACCTTTTTCTATACTATCAGTAATAGTTCTTTTTTGGTCTAATCCTTGCTGCATATTTTATTCATATTACCTTTTAATCTGAAATATTTGTATAATGAACATTTGAAAAGGACACTAGACCTTATGCGATAAACAAACCATATTGATGATACGATCTTAATTTCATGCAGATGTTTCAAACGGTTCTAGAGATATTAACCAGATAGAATCTGGCACACGAACAGATGGAGTTTTGATTATAACAACAAATATGTATTCAGTCGCATTAACGGAACCTGTCTTCACTTGCCTTTCTTGCTTACTCTGTTAGCACTTGTATCATACTAATACAAGATTTGATACCAAGATGACTGATAAATGAAAATAGGACTCGTAATCCAACGGTCGCGGGTTTTATACTAGTATACGCAAATTCGGGTTGGTTGCCTCGTTGTGTCTTTGGTAAAGGTACTTAACTTCACTCCATCTGATCATCATGACATTGCTAATAATGTATTCAGGTGTCAACAAAACGTGGACTGTACAAAGGATTTCGTCGCTTTTTACGAAAATGTATGAAGTTTCCAAAAGAACTATGACATAAGGAATAAACGTTTCAAATTTGCTCCAAAAACGCTGCATTAATTTATAAATTATAAATTTATATCTTATAAAGTATAAATAAATTATGGATGATTAAAGCAATATTTCTTGATTTCTCAGCCACCATATGTACCAGCGGACGATCACAGTCAGACTTCAGCACTCACGGGACAGGAGAGCATCTCTACATCCAGAATGGCACTCATCCGACTGACGTCATCATGGTGCCTACACGTGAGAGTGAAGTGGCTGCTACTAGGTGGACGAAGGGAAAATGCTTCCCATCTATGGGTTAGAAAGGACAAAAATTACATCTATTCAACCGTATTAAGTTTTACATTGTATTCGGTTGTTATCATGTTATTATTACTGGATTTGAAACACGTGGACTGGGGGCGGGGTTCATTCGTTCCCAAAGAAGGATGGGGATGGGTTGTTTTTTATTGGAGTGAGCCTTCGAATTCCTAGCTTTTAAACATTCCGGAATTATATTCAGAATGATTATCAGGGTAGACTGAATAAACGGTTCTAATCTGAAAACAGTGACCAATATTAAATAAGTGATGCTGATCTGGTATATATATATATATATATATATATATATATATATATATATATATATATATATATATATATATATATATATATATATATATATATACCTGAGCAATAGGTTTAATCAGTGTAAAAGTTGGATGTAGCATGTAAATCGTGAAACATTTGCCAACATTGTGTATCAAGCAATAAGTTAAGCACAGACACCTGAATAACTGATGCATTAAGTACATATTGTATTCTGCACCACTACGGTATCAAGTGGGTGCTGAGGTTTTAGACATAAATATAATAAATGCCATATACACTGAATGCATCTTACAGCATGGTCGAATTGAAAGTGTCGTTTTATCGTCAGTTCAACCTTAAAGGATGAGAATAATGCGATAACAATAATCCCAGGGATGCATAACATCAACATTTAAATGTCAAGTGTCAGATACCAAATGGCCGCATGACCATGAACACTTCGATAATTTGCGATGAAATTGTTACAACTGCTGCAGATATTGATGGCTAGCTAGCAAAAGTGGACTGGTTTACACCACACAAAATGTTTAATAATAATCAAAGCCAAATATTACATATTTTTTTTCTCAGTTCAAAACCTTCGAAGCGATTGTTGTCATACACGGACAATGGGTTAGGAATAAATAAAGGTCATTATCTCGATTCGAATCCTCTCTCTCCTGTGTTGGAAACTAGAACAAGGTTATTTAGAAAAGGTGGCAAGATTTTAGCACAAAAGTCTTATATACGTTCATACGTCCTAGAACCTTTGAAGGCACTACGATTATACTTGGACGGGACGTGCATGCACAATTGCCATCGCATCTCAATGTATTATGCTACTCATTTCTTTCATGGGACTTGCTTAAGATCATTTTAAAATCTTTACGATCCTTTTTTTTTCGTATTATCGTAGAACCGAAACCCTTCAAGGGATTGTTTTCGCTCTGGAAGTGTAATAGCAGTAAACACATCGCCTCCCCATGTCTTCCAAATATATCCGTGCTTTCTAGCCCTCATTATGCCTTCTGGTCTTTAGCATATCCTCTAAGCCTCTCCATGCCTGGTAACTCTCTTCATACCTGTTGATGCTTTTCATGTCACTGGCAAGAGAAGGTTCATTCATATTGCTTAACCTTTTGATAAAAGTCGCTTGCTTTCTATTGTCATATATTCTAACCACTTCAATGGACCCTTTGTCGCAACGGGAGTAGACTATAGGAAAGCGGTGCCTTTTCTCAAATCCAAATATCGCCACCCACACTCAAGCCCCCAAAGTAATGTTAACCATACTCGATTGGTGTTTAATCAAATCGAAAACCGAAGTTTATTTAACGGTTATAACTAACAAGGTCTAATGTATATGTATATTATGAAGCGGTAACGTCGCTAATATTACTTACAATCCTAGTTGCAAATTATTATCAACATATAAAGACAAGATCCATAGCCTCTTGATGAACAGGTGAGAAGAATAATTCTAGGGGGGTCTTTACCTTTACTAAGTTGACCGCGGTTTATTTTACTCAATTTACCTGTATTACAGACCACTAGATATATTTTGTCAAGGTAACATCTCTCAGAAAGAACATCTTTCAAAGGCTTTTTGTCGTTTATAAGCTAGTTATAAGTATTTCTTAGATTTTGATGGGGAACGTCACTAAGTTATTTTCATATCTGCGTAATATTCATCACTCTAGGTTATGTTTACTTAATATATATCATTCGAATTATATTTCTGGCCTTGGACGTGTATATTTTCGTCTGTCTTTTCTTCAGCAATGATACAAGCATTAACGTAAATTGTGATACATATGACTCAGATGTGGCAAATCAAAAGAACTCGGCGAAGGAAACAATAATTGTGGAATAATTGCCTAATTACTTTCACGTGTTCATATAAAAATGGGGAAACACTGCCTAATTACTTTCAAGGCGTGTTCATTTAGAATGAGCGCGACATACGCATTTTTATGATCCTTTTATCACTGTACGTTTGCACATCAATGTAGGTTCATAAGTCCTTCAGGTATTCTCTTCTTATTCGTCTGTTGGAAGCCGTATTTATTGATATGGCTGGAGTTGTTCTTACAAAGCCCTATAGTTTTGCATTGAATTTCTCTAAACGAAAATGCACGTAATAGATCTGGAAAAAAGGTCTCCAGAGACAAAACTGAGACGCTCTGGTTACAAGACACCCATGCCAGACTCTGAAGAAATTTCTCATTGGTGACAAAAACGAATGAAACCTTGGCGAAATACTGTTGATGGTTTTTACATATGAACGCGGAGGAAGATTATAATCGAAACAAATAGATTTTCGTGAGAGGCGAGATAAATAAAGGACGATTGGTATTCTGCATTACTTGCTTATGATCACACTCCATGCAACACTTAGTGTCATGATTGGAGAACACACGATTAACGAATGTATTTCAAACTAACTGGTGGCAGTTTACTTGTTGTGCAAAATATATGTACTGGATATTCTGAAGTGAATATGGCACAAATGTACGTAATAGAGCTGTCCATACCCTATTTAGAAGTTTCTTTGTTCATCTATACTATTTACTTTTTGCATTGCAGTTGACATAATACCACCACATTATTGTTTTTGTAGCCATATACAAGGACATAATAGTGTTACACGCACACGGTATGTATTTACTTGATCGAGCGGTTGTCAAACCCTGGCACGATTCTCGCTAGAAGTCATAAGTTTACTCCGACTTTCCAAAGACTTCCATACAACTTCAGTTGTAAATTAGAAAGCCCGACGTGTCCATTCTATACCTAAATTTTACTCTAATTAATGCAAGACCACAGATATAAAAAAAACTGACAAATATCTATCAACCGCACATCTGCATGTTTTATCTTCATCATGTTTCCGTGCCGCCAACCGTTCACGCCATAGAAAATATATGAGTATCCCCTAACACTGGGAAATATTTTAACTCCGCCACCTTAGGCCAGTCAATGTATGCTTTCCAGGCACATTTCGCCAATATAAATGCACCATATTTGCCCACATGGCGACATAAACGGTATCTGCCAAGTCCCTTCTTATTTATTCCCTTGTGTAATTTACCGGTTTCCTACCGTAAATACTGCACTTGCAGTCACACTACCAATGTACACCAACAGATTTTAATATGGACTATCTTACGACAGGGATATTCATTCGGGTTTGGCCTGAATTCACTACTAGTGAACCATGGCATCATGGAAACTCACTAACACTTCACTCCGTGACGTTTGCTCCTAATAATTGGCTGATTATTTCGGGCTAGGAATATTTCCATTGCGCCGAATCCCAATAATCACACAAGTAATCACACAAATCTAAGAATTCCTTAAAACGGGGAGCGAAAACCAAATGCGCATACTCCATATTTATTACAATAGTAAATCAAATATGAGTATCATGCTTATAAATTAAAATGCATGTCCGTTTTTATAGTCTTTCATATTTGATAAAAACCAAAGCTTTAAGCAATTTTGTGACCTCGCTAAATTGAAGCCTCGTTAATATTTATTGTGCTTTAAACGAATTCATATTTAAAAGGACAATTATTTACTGGGTACTATTGTTGTTGACCCAAATCATGATTAAATTAGGGTGATTATTTAACTTGCCTAATAATCCAACAAAAAATGGATATAGGTGTAACTATATTGTGTTTGCTATATATAATTACCCATAATTCCCGTCAGTATCATATCTCTAACTGACAGCTGCTAAACGTTCTTTTGATGTATGCAGACACTATATTGACACTCGTTTTACTCCCGGTACAGTTTCCCTTCATCATGGCTGACGTCTGCAACAGCAGTGCAAATGGTGACAGTACAGATAATTTTTCGTTTATTTTATGTTATTTTAATTATGGTCGATTCTGGAACAAAGTGCAAAGAATCCCTTACAATAGTTATATAGCTAGATCCCGAATGACCATCGGCAGCCATATTTGTGGTATGCTAGCAGATTTACCGTTGAGTTTATTTGATGTTTGGAATTTGAAATAAATTCATTGAATCTCAAGATACTGTTACAAAACATACAGACATAAACAGGACGCAACTCCGACTTTCAGATAATATCTACATTTGTAATTTACAAGTTTATTTTGCTACAGTGTGCCTTGTTTATTGGTCTCATACAGGAGAAACTGCCAGGTTCCCCATCGTCCAGGTAAAATGGGCAGGATATCGTCTGCTAGTAATCTTATCAGGAACCATCAATTGTCGCTGTTAAAGGTCCGAGAATCACACAAGGTTTTAAATTATTATTTTCCATCACACATAAATAGGCAAATGCGTAACTCCAATCATCATCTTTGTCTACAGTTTAGGAAAAGGCTGTTTTCTATTTCCGGTTAGGTGTCCACTACTGGTACAACTTACGAGTTAACATGCCATGTAACGAGTTCTTCCCGGTCTTCCTCCTGTACAATCAAGGGGAACTGAATGCATTCGGCTGGGCTCTGGAAACCAAAGTCGCCGGCACACAACGTCTCGAACACCCACCACAGAGTTCCTATGCGGTGAGGCATATAGATTCTTAGCACAGTTATGTATTTAAACTTACAATATACACAAAAACGTAACTTTTGAATGAGTATTTCTTTGTTTTTACACGCCTAAATGAAAGGTTTCCTGTCTTATATTGAAGTTTTCTACATTTAAACAGTTGTTATCGGTCACACAAGTCAGTAATAAATACAAATATTCAATTTGTAATGGAATGTTTAACTTTGATAATTTTCTTCGCATGAGCTATAAATTACAAAGCTGAATTATCACTTGATATTGTACTAAGACGATCTTTAAAACAGTGACCGTTTTCTGATATCATTCAAGGAAATGAAACCGAAACTATTTATTCAATCTTCTCTTTTATTAATTTATAATTTAATTAACTCTTTTCAGCAATTTATGGCGACCGTGCCCACCTGTCTGTACCAGCAGGGTACCCTGACAACCTTACACATCTACATGACTACACATTACGAATTGGACTTGTGCTAATCAGGAAATATCAGCTGTCGCCGTTAACCAAGAACTAATATCAATACGGTCTTATGGCTGATATACTTTGCAGATTTTATCATTTACATTGCTGAATGTGCAACTTTAGCACAATTACCTCTGAGGCTTTGTAACAAAATAGATCACATGTTCCTCCGTCCGATTGATTCATATAAATAAAATCATGCCAATGATTTTGTTACTGAGAATTTAGGTTGAAGGAAAGTATAATAAAGTCAAATACAATGCAGCATTGCTCGCTTATCGTTATCCATCTCCCACATTTACAGATATATGTACAGACGTGTCCGGACCAAACCCCACAACCATGGTCCACTCAAGGTGGATAAAATCTAATTCAGAAAAGGAAGCTTCACTGGCTCTGTGTTGAGCGTTCCAAACGCGTGACTAAGCACGAGAGACTACTGACCAGATCATATCTGGTCGGTCATCGTGTTTGGGTAAGACGTTTTAGTTCCAAACGCGTGACTAAGCACGATAGACTCTTGACCAGATCATATCTGGTCGGTCATCGTGTTTGGGTAAGACGTTCTACTCCAGTTACTTTATCATTGTAGCATTCATTGGTGACGTACTGTACAAACGCCAGATCAAACCAAACCTAACCAAAATGAAACCGAAACCTTTGGATTGGAAGATTCAATGTTGACAAGATTACATCATGCCTTTAATTAAGTATGTTTCGCGCTGTTTTCTTTTGGTTTGTACATCGTACACTTTATCTCCTAAGGCCACCACCACCACCCCACAACAACAAAAAATGGCCCCCCCCCCAAAAAAAAAAAAAAAAAACAGAAAATAAACCCCAAATTAAAACAAAACGAGCAAAACAAACCCCCAGTTACTACTCAAGCTAATTCGATGCATATTATTGAACTGACCGGAAGCCATTGATCGCAAAATCAATACGTAGATTGCTAGAAAAGCGTAGCGAAGAGGAAGACTTTCTTGTTGCAATATGTCCTGTACCGCTGAATTTTATAGCATTGTTTGCAGCAATATTGTGATAGTTACCATTATTATAATATTTACTGTTGAAACTACATCTAGCAGCATCACAGATTGGTAATATTAATATTTATTAAGTTCTGCATCAGCATAAACTGTTGTATATTTTTGCGAAAGGATACTTTTGAAACGTTTGCGTCATTATATCGTATCTTACGAGGAGATATTATGTTTTTCTGTTATGTTTCTTGTCTGTCCGTGCGTTCTCTGTGGCTTCTTTGGTTTCTGTGTGACTGCGTCTACCACTTCATGCTTTGATTGACGTCGAAGATTTATGAAGATGAACAGTATATCACATTCTCTACTACCTACCTATGTATGTATCAATCTATCTTACATTATACATTTTTACAGATTAATTGTTTCTTTCATTGAACTCTTTTTGTTTATTTTTTTGTTTTTCCTGTTTAGGCTTTTTATGGTAACGGTTCTCATTTTACTTATTTATTACTCCCCAAAATCCCAAATTACCACTGTAGTCAAGAAAGTTAGGTATATACCTTCCGGAAGTCTAGTTGTATATTCGGATTCAAAATCTTCCCTCGTGTTCCTGCACATGTTCATCATTTAACGCAGAACCGAATGGCTATAGTACTATATTGCTTTATGCCGCTCACAGACTTATGCAATGTGGTGATACGATGGCGACACTTGCTCCTACAAGTATCCACATCATGATGCTGATGTTAAAGATGATAGAGACGGGTTGAAGGGCGTATATTCAGTTCCCCTACATAATGCCTGCAACACAAATTCACATGCGAAATATTTATTTATGGTTAGTATATTAATGTAAACGTTACGATTATCTGGGCATGAAATGTTAAATCTTTGTCCGATATAAGAACTTATTAACATGTATGCGTTCATTAAAATACAGGAATACGATATGCCAGAAGGCATTTGAAACCGCCATCACATATTATATTGCACCTAGCTAAGGGTGTTCCAACATGTTCAACACCGTATATATATATATATATATATATATATATATATATATATATATATATATATATATATATATATATATATATATATATATATATATATATATATATATATATATATATATATATATATATTGTGTGTATATATATATATATATATATATATATATATATATATATATATATATATATATATATATATATATATATATTGTGTGTGTGTGTGTGTGTAAAGTAAGTACGCTGTATCAATGATATACCAAGAGAAGAGATATATAGATTTTTCAGTAAAAGGAAACGAGGCTTGCCGAGTTTCCTTTTAATGAAATATTTTTACAACGAGTGGTATATCATTGATACAGCGTACATACTATACATGTATTTTATTTATATCTCATATAAATACATATATTTGTCCTTTTAACGGAGTTCAGATTTACTACAAGCAGCTGTGTATTGACCGAGTGAATGAACTCCTCACATCGCTGCCAAATGTGTCCGCTACAAAATGTAGTTCTATTCCTTTTGTGGCTGTTCACAATCACCTTTTCATATTGATAAATGGATTGCTTACTTTTTTTAGTTTATATTTTTCTTCACATTGATGAAATCAATATAATACACACTTATAGTTTAAACATGAAAACGCTTTTAATGAAAAAGGTAAAGCACAATAAACACATGGTTAGCTATGCCATTCACACGAACGCTCAGCCATTTACATATGTATGTACAGTTGATCTAAGTCATTATTCTGTTTTAATAACAGTACTACCTAACATTCATCTCTCTCTCTGTCTCTCTCTCTCTCTCTCTCTCTCTCTCTCTCTCATCCTTTGGTCGGTTTGACTTAACTTTTTTCATCATTCCGTTCATAAGTCCAGAGACATCGTTTTGGATGTCACAAGCCAAATTCCTCTACGCTCGCCTTTTCGTAGATTTCCCCCCGTTTCTTGCTAAGAAGAGAGAGAGAAAGAGAGAGAGAGAGAGAGAGATTTTCCCTTCTTTCTTTCCTTTTTTTCTATGCATGTTTTCTCCACGAAAGGCCACTGTACCATTAGCATGTAAACGGTAGTGTAAGGGAGGCAATCATCACCGGTTTGTCATGATGCCATATTTTATTTATCTACCTTGAAGAATACACAATAAACTTTAATATTTCTATTTGTCGCCGTTCAATTATATGTTTGTATTTTTACTCTAGTTTTTGTTTTATTGGATGGGAGCTCATCTTCCACAAGTAACATAATGATTAAGCTTATTATTATTTCGTCGCACAATACATAACATTCTTGAAATAACATATTTT